>OU452239.1:8893827-9093827 GCA_911728455.2 Marthasterias glacialis | reverse complement strand
TTGGTTCCTGAAAATTGGAACCAGTCTGTCTTATGGCCACGTCTTATTAAAGATACATTGAGAGTTATTTAAAGGTGCAACCACCGGTAATTTATACAAATTGGAATTGGTACACCAATCCGCTCGCATTAACGTTTTCTTAAAGATAAGGTGAAACACCAGTAATGAACGTCAAAATGGCGTGACTATCTTTGTCTGGTTCCTATACTTACACAATGACGTTGACAATGTAAACCTCTTTCTTAAAACTTAACGGGTGATTAGTAGATTTAATTCCAGCCTAGCTTTGCTGACGTGTGTGAAATTCAACCTTGTTTAATACTGGTACTCATGCTTCAGAGTAAAGCCCGGTTCATACTTTAAGCGAAAGCGAAGGCAAAGCGAATTTTGGTGACGCAACAATTTTCAGCACGCGCTGTTTTTCAATTGTGACGCAAGAATATTCGCTTCGCTTTCGCCATTAGCGTGAAGTATGAACCGGGCTATCAAGAAATCGAACAAAACAAACACTGAGTAGTAAACACAATAAGTTAACAAGCCACTCGTAATTCAGTTTTTTTTTCGCCTGGTACTCTGTTATTTTATTCGATTCAAATAAAGGACTTTACGATCATCATTATTCACGTTAAACAGCGGTTTACAAAGGCACTACAACTTGTGGTGAAAGCACGCAGTGATACCATACGTCACAATTTTCTGTGAGGAGAAAAGTAACCGCAAACAAATCAGCCAAAGACGTCATATTATAATTATAATATCAATACTGGACACCGATTGGACAATACAGTCAATATTCAAATTAGCACTTAGAAGGGCAATACGTGGCTTATTTAATTAATTAAACAAGGGGATCACAAGGCGTTTGTTACAGTTTTTAACTCTTTTTGTTTTTAATAATACATTTAAACCATGTACACATTTACAGCGGTCGGGTTGCAAACAAAATTTGTTCAGTCTTGCTTAATACCAGTGCCAGCACCGGCGGTTTTTCATCTCTTCTTCTTCTGACAAGCTTTGAAAAAAATGTCCCCAATAGTTTTTTTTTTTTTTTTTTACTTTTTAACAATTAACAAATCAAAAAACACCAAACTTCTATTTGTTTCACTGTTAAACGTCACAATACCTACTATAACACAATTGTTTCAACTATACCGACAGAAGAAAAAAATAATAACACAACACTATCTACCAGATGAACAATTTTACTACAAGTTTTCTTTTGTACAAACGAAAGCGACAAATTATGATATCTTTTTAAAACAGTCTCGCTGTGATGTCTTTATACAAATATGTGGAAAATTTATTTTGTCATTCTCAGAAGAAAATATAGCTTGAATTCAGCAGTGTATAAACCAGGTGTAAAAAACTATCGACTTTTCAAAATACCATCATACCTTCGTTCTAGAAGGAAGCAATTATTACAAAGTTATACAAGACTGTATATAATTAACAATAGAGGGAACCAGCCCATGTAGAAGCTGGAAGATAAAGATTGTGATCTAGAAAAAAAACAATGCTCAGGCCCCAAGAAGACAAAATGTACCCTTTTTTTTTGGGGGGGGGGGGGGTAACTTGTACTTTTTTTGCATAGTTTTGGGCGTGGCTTGAGCTGCCCCACCCTTTCCCTCCGGTGCTCTCTCTCTCTCTCTCGCATCCATCAGCATATCTGATGACGACTTAAAAACTAACCAATATCAAAACTTGGTCAGTGGTGTGAACCTGTTGATGGAGTTTAACATACTCTGAGGAACAACATATAAAACACAGTTCTTTCCGCACCTCTCACCAACCCATTCCCCGCCCCCTGTTAGAGTCAATGATAAGTAATAATAAAGAGTTACACGTCCAACTAGTTCGAATTACGGTAGAAAAAAATACTACAACAAAAACAACTTACGCATCAGAATGTTAAAAAAGTTCAGAAATTGTACACATAAGAAGTTGTCATGGCAACGGGGAGTCAAGTACAAACTTTTAGAGACCTGTATCAATTAAAGGTAAAATATAGGACTGGTAAAGCTGAGAGTGTAGTGTTCTTACTTTGTGTGATTCAATATATACATGAAACAAACTGAAAATTTGGGCTCGATCTGTCGTCCGAGTCGGGAGAAAATATACAATGTTTTTTTTTAAACGTGCACACTTTTCAGCATGTAAACACATTGTCTTTAGTTACGATTGTTACAACAACCGAAATAAAAATCAGGGTCTTCAAATTCTTCTTTTCTCGACTTTGACAGCATTGCAGACAGAGATATTTCTGTGTGAGATTGGTACTGGTATGACCTCATAGTAATTTAGCAGTCAGACTGATACTAATAACACTTTTTTATGAATACCAATCCTGTATTCTACCTTTAAGTTCATTAAATGTTTATTTCTACAGGGACTTCACCAAGCACGTACAAAGTCAAACATAGAAACTTTCGTGTAACTCATTACGCCCCCCCCCCCCCCCCCTTTAAACAACATTCCACCTGGGGCGAGTTACCGTAAGTGAACACGTGGACGCTTTTCACTGCATATGGCATTTTTATTTTGGGAACGGACTTCGGAAACCTTCCATTTTCAAGTCGCCTGCAAAAAGGTCACTTTAAATTTCGTCTCTGAGAATAAGCGTGCTTTCAGGTTCACTGCTTTTGGGCCCGCCAAAATACAGTGGTCCTATTAAGAAAAAAAGTGTTGTTATAAAATAATGACAAATGAAAGCCAATTTCTGTGGATGGGCATTAATCAATGACTATACAAAAAAAACAGTGAAAATGTCACCACGTGTGAATGGTTATAATGACTTAATAAACTGTCTGGAGGGGTTCAGGAATGTTACAGACCCAGTGATCGCATTATATCGAATCAGTAATTATTTATCTAAAAAGCTAAGTACTAAATAAACTAGTCTTGAACTATTTACAAAAAACACACAAAAAAAAACCCCCAAAACAATCTTACTTTACAAATGGTTTTCACCGTCACCCTGGGAAGAGCTACCCACCAGTGGTATAACACTTACACAACGCAGGTTCTAAAGACCTTTCTTAACTTCCACATTGTTTCTTAACTTCCACAAACACACACATGTTTTTCGACCCGGTAAATCGAGGACTCCCCTTTGTTCTTCCAAATGTTTGGGCTTTTAACGACGTCCCCATTGGTTTTGTACACGAAAGCAAAGCAAGAACGTCCTCGCTCTGTCAAAACACATGGAGACCTTTTGTTTAAAGCCCTGGCGGTTTCAACGGGTACACACGCGCACAAAAAGTATCATGCGATGACTTCTCTGTTTTCCATGTAACAAGACCGATCCATTAAGCCCTGCCTCCTTACGCGTTGACCAATCACAGTCTTGGCTACGCCACCGAAAGTCCAACACAATAAAATCCTATTGGAAAATGTAAACATGCATGCATGCGCGTACTTATATCGCGTGCGCGTTCATGTCGTACAGCCGTGTGGCATTGAGGAGACGCGCATAGTGCTGCCCACGTGTACAGTGGGGATGTACCCAATGCTGTGATTGGTCAACATGTTTCAGGGCGGGGCTTAATGGATTGATCTACTGTGCTTGTTCCTCGTTGTGAGATCAAGCTATGATGCACTGTGCATTTCTTCAGTGCTCGTTTTTCAATGGGGCGACGCGTACACGTCCACACATGGATTTCACGCATTAGGAAATTGCAATTACTCCTTTAAGAAATAAGTATTTTGTCTGTGCTGTATTGTTTCAAAATGAAGAGACTGCCTGGGTACAAGCTGTCATATTTTTTTTTAAAATGTAAATTGGAAATGGGATAGCCTGAAAAAAAATGTTTTCTTTAAACAAGTGTGTACCGTGCAATTGTATTACACAACTTTGTAAGAACATTTTACTACAGGGAAAATATGTTCTCCACAACTTGTATACTTTGTTATCATAGATCCTCGGATGTCTGTGCAGTGTACAAAACCAATTTTGGTCCTTTTTGGGAATGTCTGGGTGTGCGTGTGTCTGTCTCTGTATGAATACCAGATGGGTGACATAACACCGGCAGGAAAAAACCACACCAGCAACTCGGTTTCTTCAACTCTCATTTACAAAACTAAAGGAAAGACACAATAATACAAAATGCAATCGCAGTAGTCATGCATTAGGAGAAATCATAGAGGTAAAAAATAAATAAAAATACTTTGAAGAACTGTTTTTGTTTTCTTTTTGTGACTCGTTCCCAACGTCGGTAAAATAAACTTCACACAAAAATATAAACATAAAGGAAAACATAATTGTTTTCCGAGGAATGACTATGTTAAAAAGAGCACCATTATTTGTAGTCTTCCCCCACGGCCACGGGTAGGGAATAAAACCATTTAGATTTCCTCAAAACCCAAAACAGTGGAAAGAAAAGATTTAAAATTCTATTTGAATTGGAGGGTATAAATTTACCCAAGAATGCAAAAACAACAACAACAACAACAAACACTAAAAAGCTCACGTAAAAAAAGTTTAGAAAAACTATTCAAGACAATACAAGTCTCGAAAAAGAGGCTCTCCAATAGAGAAATCAGTGTGTACCTTTCAAATCACATTCATTATCCACGGTGATTTGTATGCGGCAGTCAGGAAACCAAGCCTCTGGGAAGGAGGGATTGAATGAATGGTACGCATCAATCAACAAACTTTGACTTTTCTTTTTAAATTTCCAATGTCTCCAAACCAGCGCAACGTCTCACAGTAAGGCGAAGCATCGGTGAGTGACCGATACAAATTCAGTCACGTTTTAATGTTGACTTTTGAGAGCAGTTTGAGTCAACCGTCTCAAGGAAGGGAAACTTTCCATACTTTTTTTTAGACTCCAAATGGATCTGTTTTCACTAAGGTAAAAAAAAAAGGTGGTCATGCTAAGTATGCATTGTCGCAGTTTGAGCAGAGCGATTGAAAACACCTTACAGCGAATACAAGGGTGTAAATCAAGGCTGACTAAGGTCTCTGCAAAGTAGGATCCAAATTTTAGGAGGTATGTTGAAATGATGACATTTCCACCTTTAGGAGTTTATATTTCATTAAGCTTTTGGGGACAGTATTCTCAGCACCAGAGATGTTAGTAAAAAAAAACAGAGCATGATTTCTTAAGAAAATACCAGCAGTTTGTCTTTTTACCAGACAGACATTTAAAAAAAAGTATGAACATTGAAATCAGACGAAAGTCTGAAATTTCTCCTCCCTGTGAATACTTTTGAATTTTGTATTTTTTCTTGAGGCAGTTTTTCAGTACTTCCAATTCAAATGTGATTCCCTTCAATTGCCGCCTCGGCACGAGATTCACCCACGAGAGAAATTTGCAAACTGGATCAATCTCTGATTTCAAATCTATCCATCGTGTCAAGTTTACCCACTAGGGAAAAAAAAACACTGATTACAAATGCTTTACCTTACATTTTGGACAATCGTCTACTATTTGGTAACAAAACACACACTTTGCTATGAAAAGTCAGTGTATAAAAAATAGAACTGTAGTAGAAAACAAAAAAAAATTCCTTTGTTTTCCCCCGTTTTGTCAAATGGTATCTTCCAACACCTCAATTGTGCTACATTTTTGCAAATGTGTGTGTGTGTGTTTTTTTTGTTTTTTTTTACACAAACGACTTTGCACAAATTGGTATAGATATAGTTAATATATAAACAAAAATGTTTCTTTACAAAAATACTGAGCATCCTTATACATATTTCAAGCTTAATTTTTGTCATATCCAAAAATACAGACTGTGATTATGGCAAGTTTGGTAAGACAAGTTTCCCATCAGGTTTTGTGAGACTTTTCTGAAGACATCAAGTTACATATTTGCGATCATCATTACACATCAAAAATACAGGACTTTGGGAACCTTCGCCCAGGCACTCCAGCAGATATTAGTCTGGACACATAGAATACTTGTTCAGGCAGCGCTCCACGCGAGTGACTGACGACAAACGACCGACGACACAAGAGCAACGCTACCAAGGCCACAAAACAAACTTAGTCTCGTAACGGACAACAAGCAAGCACCACTCATCAGAGCAATTTGGGTTACCATTAAGAGAAAATATAACTTCAAAAAACAAACAAAAAAGTATAATCAAGGTTTACGTGGAATGGATATAAACGGTCACACGAGGGCGCCGTTCAATCGTCGTCCCGTGCGGGATTTACGCCCACCATCTCGTGCAGCTCCTCCGGGGTGTAACCGAGGAGGCTCTGAAGATCGCAGACGAAGCGGTAGACATAGCGTTTCCCCGCTGTCTTATGGATGATGTTCTTGTCGTAGTAGTAGCGTAGGCCCCGGCTCAGTTTCTCATAGTTCATCTTGGGCTTGTTCTTTCGTTTGCCCCAGCGTCTGGCAACCTCGTCGGGGTCCGACAGTTTGAACTCCCAGCCGTCGCCCGTCCAGCTGATGATGTGTTGACACGTTCTGTCTGTGAGAAGCTCAAGGAGGAACTGCCACAGTTGGATCGGACCACTCCCTGAATAAAGTAAAGAAAAGAAGACAATTAAGATTCAAGTGTACAGTTTATCTGACATCGTTGGTACAACCAAAGGAGTGGAGACTTCAACAGGTGATGCATTTTGCAACGTCCCATCTATGTACTCTCACAAGACTCAAAAAGAACGGATTATACACAGCTCATCTTGGTTTGGTTCAGGATAAAACCTAACCATGTTGCAAAGAACAAACAAAGCAGCAGAGACTTCATCATTTTACAGTGATCTAAATGTTCCACAGGACAGATGAAATTCACAAGAGGCCTTTTCACACGACGAAAAAATCTCTGTGTTGCTCATGGGTCAGAACCCGTTTAAGTTTGACAGACCGTTTCACACTACAACATTTCAATCCGGCATTGACCTGTGAAACGCGCTCGACTCCCTGGTGAAACCAACCCTGGTCCGGAGGTGGGTTGAGGATTTTTGACCCAAGCAGAGAACAGACCGATCCATTAAGCCCTGCCCCCATACGTGTTGACCAATCACAGCCTTGGGTACGCCACCGAAAGTCTGACATGATGAAAATCCTATTGAAAAATGTAAACATATTTATACTTATAGCGTGCGCGTTCATGCAGTGTGGCATTAAAGAGATGCGCATTACGCTGCCCACGTGTACAGTGGTGATTTAGCCAATGCAGTGATTGGTCAACATGTATGGGGGCGGGGCTTAATGGATCGGTCTATTACACATGTAGCATAAAAAGCCGATTTCATGTCGGGCAGAGTGAAAGCAGAGCAGAAGCTTGATGAAGACAACAGAGACTGAAACCATGTGGCTTTGGGTACGGATCAGAGCTTGATAGTGTGAAAAAGGTCAAAGTGCTTATCATACAACGGTGTAAGGGCAAAACCAAACCATCCTACTCTCTCTACCCGGTGTAATTACATCATATGTCTTTATCTTGTAATTACATCATATGTCTCTCTCTTGAAAACTTGAGGGTTGGAATAAAAACTTTCCCATAAAAAAAGGACAGTCTCCCTTTCTTTGATACCCATCCCTCTGAAGTAGTCGATCAAAAAGAAGCTGTCCTCTGATAACTCTTGAAAATGTGTAGGGCTAGGAATAATAAACACTTCCAACAACAACAACAACAACAGAAAACAGCAAAACAACAGACAAACAAAACATCTGACCACACACAAACAAACATGCAAACTTCAATCCTCTTTATATGCCAGTATTTTAAAGTCTGGGTGTTAAGAATATCAATTACAAATTCCCTTCAATCCACCCTGTACACGCATGCCATGAACAAAGCTAAGGGACGCAAACATCTCCAAAATCAAAACAGGGGACACAATCGAGTTTGCGGTTTCTTGCCGCCATAATGAGCCGCCCTCCCACTCCCCTCAATTACAGCCGAAAGAGAGAGGCAGAAGGAAAAAAAAAAACACCTAAAATAAACTCTCACACCATGACCCTAACCGCAGTCCCTATTATGGCCATTGTTTTCATCAAAGGACTGATCCCAGTGTCCAAAAGGAACAAAGCATGGGGCCAGGGACACAATATTCCCCCCTCTGTACACCTCAGGGGCAGGCCATGTGTTCACCAACCATCTAAAGGTTCCCATTTTTTACTTCTCTCTCTCTCTGGAGCCACTTGTTTAATGAAGCAGTATAAGCCCACAGTCTCTCATCTCCCAACTTCGTAAACAAGAGGAAATTGTGTACGAACGTTAAAGAACCAATGGCTCTACTCCCTCCGCACTGAACACATCATCATAATAAGTCATAATTAGTGAATGTTATTTGGGAAAGGGGAATTCTAGTGGTATTTTAATACTTCAAAATCTCTCTTGGTAATTTGTTCTCTCCCCCCCACAGGTCAACAGTTGGCTTGGCTGGTGGCTTGTTTGTTTTATTTGGACACCCGGGTGGTAAAAAGACAAAAACATGTCAACTAATTTTGAAGTGTTTCAGTTTTTCCTCATAATGTTAATAAGTTAACCTGTGAATTTTAATTTAACTTAGCAAATTTTTTTTGTGATTTTGTTATTTATTTATAACTATTCCAAGTACATAGTCTGAATAGTTTACTTGAGAATATTTTGTATTTGTTGCACAACAAACCAATTTCAATTTTTGGGGGTGAAAACATTTGACATAAATCATGTGAATTGTTGAATGTTTTTGATGTTGTACAAATCATGCAATTCAGCCTGGCGGCTGTGAGTTTGATTTTATTTTAATATAAAAATTCACTCATATAAAAAACCATTTCAGTATCAAAATCCATGTTAAAAACAATTTTTTTTTTCAAGGATGCTGTGAATGTACGTATGGTGATAATTTCGATTAATGCAATCACAATAAGCAACACTGTCTTTCAATGATATTTTTCCCTACTTTCTGAAAATGTGGAGAATTTTTTTTCTAGTACAAACTTTATAGGCCTAATCAGTGAGCTCTCGGGAGGGGGGGGGGGGGGGGGGGGGGAGGGGGGAGGAGGGGGGAGGAGGGACCACTAAATTTCTTCAGATGAAAATAAATATATTTGGTGTGTTTACCTGAGTATCCAGCGAGAACAGCTGCAGGAATGACCGGGTTGGATGGTGTCTCTAGAGGTGAGTTTGCTCTCGTGACGTTCCGTACGAGCCCATTGAGTTCTGAACTGGTACAGCTGTCGGAGAGTGACTTGCAGATGGGAACCTGTTGGTACCCTGTACTTGGATTCTCAAAGGTGTCGAAACCTCCAAAGTGATCTACGAGGAAAAAACAACAACAAAAAAACGAAAGTCAGAGCAATGTTAATATGCGGAGTATCTACTGCAGTGACAACCATTTTGGTGTTCATCCAGTGAACAATTTCCCTCGCATGGCATCACAAAATGCTCCATACAATAGCTCCTCAAAAGTCATCACTTGCCAGCCAGTATTAGCGATCAGTGTGCACAAAACATGTTCAATCTACACTTTTTTTGCCTGTGCAAAGTTGCTGGATGAAATCACTCCCCCTGAAATTGAGTCCTTTTTTAAAGAAGAACTTGATGATCACTGTTTGGAAGACACAGTTGTAAGGTGTGATGGGGGCTTGTGCATTTTTTAAAACACTTTTTTTGTTTGATATATTCAAAAGAACCTACTTACTACAGTAGTCAAATTTCATAGTGTTTGTGACATGAAATGCAATTAACCTTTTTTGTGACATGGTGGACGCATTACAAGTGCACTATTTCACCCAAACCAAACAGTGCAATCATAATATTGTCTGCCATATCTCAAAAAGGCTAATGAGACTATACAATACAAATATGACATATGTTGTCAATTAAGATTTTTCACTCAGCAATGTGTCTCTGTAGTCCAACAGATCTTCAACCATTTTGTCGCGTTCCCTGTCTACAATAACTGACTATTCTTGATTTTTAATATGACCATAAGAAAACCATACTTATATGTAACCTTTAACCTCTGGTTTGTTATATTGACAATCTCGTGCCTGGAGTTGCATAGACTTGATGACAAGTCGTTATAAGTCGTACGCTGTCCGTGAAATAGTAAAAAGTTGTCCGTGAAGAAGTAGTAATAAGATGTATTAGCCCCATGCATGCGGCCGTTCATGCAACCTTCGCAGGCTTTAGGGCGGTATTCGTTCATGCAACAGTCGTACGTAGCGAATAGTCCGTGGCTAATGACTTGACTAACATGTTCTCTTGATTAATATTCATATGCATCAGTTTCTATAGCGACAGATAAGATCTCACCAGTACGGTGTTGGTATAACACATAGGATGAAAGATGTATCATGAATATTCATATATTATGATTCTTAGAATGCTCCGCCCAATTTTGATAGCAAGTACATTGCTTGTGTACAAAGCTGAGTACAAGTTATTCAAGTCTGTAATTTGAGCAAAACACCCACATATTGGGATTAAGGTTGTACATGTACCCTACCATCCCCGTAACTAGGACTGCGTGCTCAGCACGTCTCGGCCTGTGCCAATGTAAGACCGCTCAATTACAGACTTGATTTCAAGTCTAGGAATTGCAAAGCCTCGAGAGTGCACAGTGTTTTTTATCATTCGGTAAATGTTGGGGCAAAACACTGCACTCCTACTGCATCGGTACATAATCACTGGCAAATGATGGCATCTTTCTATTGACTCTGTGAGTTTCGCTGTCTAATCAAAACATGCCTGCACTGTATCAATTTAAAGGGGCAAGTGTACAAGGTTGTACAACATCCTAATCTAAATTACCACACTTAGGTGTATATTAAGCTCAATTCACCCACAGCTTGTAATTGAGTACAAGTCATTCGGATCCTGAAACACACAGTCAGTATTGAAATGATTTTGTCATTCACAAACTAACCGAAATGTACTCCCCCACAGTCACAAACATAGACTTGGGCCTCCACATACATGTCATACTTTTTTAATAGCAATTCTTTGCTTACATGTGAGTTACCGTAACACGTACAAAACACACCGTGACGGGCAGAATGTGGGAAACAGGGTGATTAAATTCGATATGAAATTAAAACTAGTAAACTTGCGGGTACAACTATGTATAAATATCTTTTGGGGAGGAGTAGTGGCTCTGAAAATAGCCGATGTGGTCTGGACGTTTCGAACAGAATACTCTGCTCATCTTCAGGAGAATACACAAGTTTAATAACTTACTAGTTTTAGTTTCCTATTATCCTTCACACCATGCAAATCATCAAACTTCACGAAAATTTGTACTGTGTATGTAAATTGTAATGTGTGCAAAATGTAATTATGTAAAAAGAAAATTAAAATGTCCAATTCACGAGCGTCAATTCAAAAGTCAACGAAAATGCCCTTCAGGCCACCACCATGCCAAAGGAAAAAAACCATGCCATGTTGGTTTATCGGTAAAAGAAAAGTAAAAATCACTAACTGCAGTTAGTAAAATTGACTGGGTTTAAGACACAGAAAGAAAACGATCTCCCCCGACGCCGTTGCAGTTTCCCTTTAAAATAATTCTGATTAAGCATCCAGAACAGGAAGGGAACCTAGCCTAACACATCCTGCCTAAAGTTAAAGTCTTTCCACATCGCAGAGAGGAAAGCTGTGGTCAGAGCCAGGGACTGTCGTCATTTCCCTTTCGGAAGAAAAACCTGCCTGATACCATGTTTTTTTAAAGGGATACTACACGCAACATGTAAAAGCACAATGAATAGAAAGTTTTTTTTTCTTTCTTTAAATAAAGTCTTCTGCCAATCTGTTCTTCTTGTTTAAAACAGACGGGGAAAAAAGGTCATACAAGGCATTATTTTAATTTTGGGGTAAACAAAGAAAATTTGACTGGAGCGGGATTTGAACAATGCGAACACCGGCTATAGTACCAACGCTCTACCAACTGAGCTATCCAGCCCTTATGTTAGCGGTCTTCCTATTTTGTCAATATCTTTGTTCGGGGGGTGCCATTGCATTCAGCATTTGATATTTAGGGCTTTATTTTATATGGAATTTGGAATTGTACAAAATCTAAACTGTAAATTTAAAAGTAAGATGCCCAAATTGCTAACTCAAAAAAATTGTTATCATTTACACTGTAGTGTGAATGAATTTTTTTCAGTACCTTTCACGAAAGACTAAAAGAGTTTTACAAGTCATTCAAAAAAAATAGTTCATCCTGCTAAGAATTTCCACACAAAGTGTGACTAACGAGAAGTTGTTATGGGATAACCTAAGCGCGATGACTCAAAAAAGGGAAATTTCTTTTTTTGGGGGGAGCACTGTAAAAACTTCCCAAACTTCGGTTGATGTTGGGCAGGGTCGCTTCCAACGCTAATTGAAAACTTCCAGGAGCAGCCTGGACACGTGTGTGTGTGTACGTGTGTGCCTTGCCGTTTTTTTTTTGTAAGTACGTGCAAACGTGTATGAAAAAACCGCTGTGTGTGTACCGCAGCACTCACAGGGACAAACCGACACAAACACCACAAAGTCGTCATCAAATGTTCATTACGGGTGGGCGTTTGTTCGTTATGTGACATGATTGATCGCCTGGATCTTTACGATAACAAATAAATCTGTAAGAAGGCAAGGAGTTTATTCTGAAGATCTTACACAGCTCTGATCATGAAAACAACATTTGTTCGGCGTGCCGGACTGTGTCCATTACGAGCAAAAATTCAAAAATCATTGACACTATGACAGAGACAACACTTCACAATCTACTCAGGCATCAGTTGCCAGTTCCTCTCAATAGGGCATATTTTTGACAGCATGAGGGCGCTACACTAATTCCATTTTGAAAGTACAAACAATATTTCAAAACGTTCAAAAATAAAACTTTTCAAAGCAAATATCTTACACTGATTACATTGTCAAAAGTTGTTTAACTTGTCTAAATGCATTTGGTGTCACCCTTTTTCTATGGTTTGACCCCCAATGTACCCGAAAGGGCGCCCTCTTGCAGTAACAAAAAAACAAGCCCTATTGCGAATGAAAAAATTCTTTTGAAGTTTGTCAAAAAAACAACTGCAAATATTTGTTCCCCGCTTCCGTTTTTCTAAGGGCTTCTTCAATAGTGAAAAGCAGATTTAAAAGGTATTCACAAAATAGTTAAGAGTGAAAACATAAATGTTCACAGATCTGCAAACAACTTACATGGTATAAAGATGGTCATGGTGGAAAATTGCCCTTGAATTATTTTTGCTTGAAATGCTTTATTTTTTTTTTTTAAATGAGTAACACAATAAGTTTTGATCTCGCAAGTCCAAAACTTGATGTTTGAAAACTGTGAAATTATATAAGGTTTTTTTTTCTCAAAATGTTCTTGCTGCTCCCATGACCGATTGAGCTTAAACTTTCACACTGCAGGCAAAAATAAACATTTCAAGGAAAGTTTCCCACCATGACCATCTGTTTACCATGTAATTAATGTGCACATCAGTTAACATTTATTTTTTTCCTCAATCTTACCAATGTTCTTGCACAACCTTTTAGTGCTACCACCACCTTTTTCATTGAAGGCACTATACGTACACTGTAAGGCCATCCTACTACACAATAGACTGATCCATTAAGCCCCGCCCCCTAAACATATCGACCAATAACAGCATTGGCTTCATCAACACTGCACACGCGGGCAGCAAAATGCGTCTCTTCAATGCCAACACTGCATGACATGAACGCGCACGCTATAAGTACACGCACACATGCTTACATTTTCCGATAGGATTTTATCGTGTGGGATTTTGTCTGTTTTTCCGCTGGCGCAGCCAAGGCTGTGTAAGGGGGCGGGGCGGGGGGGGGGGGGGGTAATGGATAAGTCTATTGAGCATTGACTTGGAAATGAGAAGTAGGTTGACTTGAATGGTACTTACTTTTACTGTAGTTGTTGTTCTGGAAGTAAGATGTGTTGGGATCGAATATCATGGGGTTGTTGTAGAACTCGGGCGTAGCCGCCTCCAGGTAGTTCCCCGAGCTCGGCGAGGGCTCAAGACTGTAGTAGTCGGAGCTACTTCCTGGGTCCTCCTGCTTGATGTTGAGAATGTCCTCAGCGTTGAACTCGTTGAGGGTCTGGAGCGACTCGGAGATCTGGTACATGCCATCGCTGAAGGTGGTCGGAGGGGTTGCTACGGGAACCGCCTGCGGTTGCTCCACTGAAAATGCTGAGGAGGAATCAAATCAAAAACAAAAAATGGCAGAATATTTCGAGAAACTAACCTCCTTTAATAACCTGTTTTAGCAAAGTGGACAAAATGATCGTCATCAATGAAAACAGTTTAAACAAACGAAAATGAAAGTATCAAAACAAACTTGAACTTCCACAAAATACCAACGTTGAATTTAACAGTACTACCTACTACATGCTACATGTACTAGCCAAAAAACAACAACAAAACCAACAAACAACTTATAAATTCAAGGGCAGACGTAATGTACAAATAGTAAGAGACTATTTCATGAAGTTTTTATCAATATTTTCACTAAAAAGTTTCAAAACAACCTGCGGAATTTTAAACTAGGATACTACATGTAGTTCAAATTTCAAAGCAATGATTAAGAAAGTAAGAAAGTGCACATAACACCCAAAGACATCGCAAGACATCAAAGGTATGTATCCCTCTTTCAGTTTTTGGTTTTTGGAGGGGGGGGGGGGGGGTGGGGCGCTAGGCACAGCCAAAGAGACCAGCCTTATTTTTTACACTCACCAAGATCGAACTCCATGTTTCGAGTGACATGTGGCGGTCTAAGTATGCTATTCCACATTTGAAATTGTAAACTGTCTTATCTAACTATTATATTCCAAGCCGGTAAAAGAAAAATAACAATGTGTTTCACGACGACACAAAATAACTGGAGGACTGAGATTTCTGTCTGGTCTTTACGTCCTCGCCATTTTGACCAGTGATATTGCTGTCGCGATAATTTAGAGTTTTGTTTTCGAATTGCTCACTCTTCCGACTGTTTCAAGAGAGAAGTTTATGGAAAAACACAATGGTTAACTTTCCCCATTTATTTTGTGAAGCTTGAGGTGTTTATCGGGTCAGAGTTGAGAGTTCAAAGGTGACATCTCACGAGGCTCTATAAAAGTTACAGAAGACTGGGAATGAATGAAGGCCCGAATGAAGTCAAGCTGCCCAGGCGATGTTTCTCATCAACGGTTTCCCGTCACAATAATATCCACACAATAGGGGAAGATGAAAAGCAGATGCTGGTCACCAGCCAAAAGAGGAAAAAGAAAGAAAGGGGGAAGGCAGTTGTGATCTGTCACATTGCTTCTCGTATATCAAAAAAAAAGTTGCTGTGCGGTGAATCGTCGACCGTCATGTATGTCTAGCACTTCAGGAACACCCTATATGGAACATACACTTATGCTCCCAAACACAACACTGCAGGATAAACTTTGCTCACTTCAACTCCCCTCAAACTAACAAACTCTAACAGTGATTTTAATCACTCTGCTTTGGCGGATGAAACAACTGCAAATCCAATCTGTTTCCCACGTCCAGTTTCTCCTCTTTTCAGGCTGCGGCGTCAAAATCAACCACCACTTTACAATCCCGGTTTGCAGACTGTGCATAAAAATGCCAAATCCTGAATGGAAACTATCTACCAAACTCAATCACCCCGATCCTTTCCGTTGCGACCGCACAGTCCCAATTCGTTGCTTCTCGATTGTTTTAATGGTAGATTCAATTCTCTTCCAATACAACATTAGTACAGTTGTTACCAGAGGAAATCCCCACCCGATGACACCAATGTAGCTAAGGACCGTACTGATCGAGCAGTAACTCAGTCACTACCACAGAGGGACTAAACAATGGTCCCACGCCCACTGGTCAACACAATATAGCTTCACATTATAATACCATCTGGTAGTGACTTCTGTTTTTTTTTTCTTTTTCTAACTATTATTATTACTTTTTAAACTTTCCTCACTGGTTCCCTCTCTTTGCTTGGTATCTGGGGTGACGTTCAGGAAGTCGGGTTGGTAAGGTGGTAGAGATAACAGAAATGGTGATGGTGTTTCAACCCCAGCACAGGAAGAGGATAGAGCTGGTGACTGTGGTATCATGGCCGCGCCAGTGATTGGCAGGTGAGGGACTCGGCGGTGTTGGTGCTGGTGATGATTTGGCAAATCCAAGGACAGAGATTCTGGACAAGCGGAGATAACTTTTTTTTCTCCCTTTTTTTTTTTTTCGTAACTAATACAGAGCTCCGAGCGTTACGAAGTCTAGTGTTAGTTCAGTTGAAAGTTGTTCACTACTGTTTGGAGTCAGATTTCTGTGTATTACTTGTGTATTATTACTGACCTTTAAAAGCACATATGTGCAACAGATTGTAAATTTTCAAAGATCATTATTGACATTTTGTGTGACCCAACATGTGAATGACAAACCTGTGAAAAGTTAGGCTCAATCCATTATCGGAGTCCAGAGAATATTGTGAAAAATCCCCTCACATGTTTTCACTGATAATAATACTGAGTTTTGGTCTTGCGAGATCCGAGGTCAATACATCAGCAAAAATGGAAAGGTAACAACAAGAGCTAGAACTGTCAAGTGATTCATTTTACCCATTTCAAGTAAATCTGAATGCACAGCCCAATCAATGAACAAATCTGAAGCCCAGAAAGAAAGAAAAAAAACGATCAGCTAATTTTGACTACAACAACAACAAAATTCACCAAAATGATTATTTTACTCACCTTGTCCGAGAAAGTCGTCAAATCGTGGCATACAGCTGGCTGTATACACAGACTCGAGCTTGATGTCTGATTGTGTTGTGGTTGCTGTTGTTGTGGTGGTCGGCAGGGGCTCAGACTGGGGTGGTGGAGTCGTGCATTCTGCCAAATAAAAAACAAAACAATGCATTAACATTTATTGAAGGTTCGGTTGTAGGTAAGTAAAACAGCAACAACAATGGTTCCATTCAAAAAATGCCGAACCCCCGACATGTAACTTTGTCAAATAATTTTGCGAAAAAAGTAGAAAACACCCAAGCACACTATCAAGTTTTGGGTCGGGTATTTAATGGAGGCAGCGGAGGTTGCCTCTTTGCCCCTGGTCATCTCCTTAGTACCCCATGAAATATTCCAGTAGAAGTTAACTTTGTCAAATAATTTTGCGAAAAAGGTAGAAAACACCCAAGCACACTATCAAGTTTTGGGTCCGGTATTTAATGGAGGCAGCGGAGGTTGCCTCTTTGCCCCTGGTCATCTCCTTAGTACCCCATGAAATATTCCAGTAGAAGTTAACTTTGTCAAATAATTTTGCGAAAAAGGTAGAAAACACCCAAGCACACTATCAAGTTTTGGGTCCGGTATTTAATGGAGGCAGCGGAGGTTGCCTCTTTGCCCCTGGTCATCTCCTTAGTACCCCATGAAATATTCCAGTAGAAGTTAACTTTGTCAAATAATTTTGCGAAAAAGGTAGAAAACACCCAAGCACACTATCAAGTTTTGGGTCCGGTATTTAATGGAGGCAGCGGAGGTTGCCTCTTTGCCCCTGGTCATCTCCTTAGTACCCCATGAAATATTCCAGTAGAAGTTTACATTTCCCTCATGAAGAAGCGCCCTCTACCAATGAACAACTGCACTGCCTTTACAACTTACAAGACCGAAATGTCGCGCCTGAACTCAACTTGTATCCGGAAGAAGGGCTTCAAGGCATACAAAGTACTTTTTTTTCTTAACAGAAGGACATAAGTAATGCTGGCTCCTGACTAAAAATATTGCATTACCGTTGATTTTGTTGCTAGAACTAACCCACAGACATGTCTTCCCATTCCCATGCAGGACTTATCCTCCCTACAATGACTTGTGAATGGCAGGAAACCGATCAAACTTTCACGCTCAGTTTTCTTGGAAAAGTTTTGTACATTATTTGCTTACGACCCTTTCTCCGGTAACTTTTCGTTACGCTCTTCTTCCGGCAACTCGACGAAACTAAAACTGATTTAATTCAGGGGTCATGTTTCATCTCTTATCAGCCCACTCTTTTGTACTGTTCTAGTCTTAAGAAACTCCCAAGAAAATGTGCATCTTGCAGTGGACGCTTTAGAAAACAAATCTGCATTCAGGCATTTCCTCTGTCAAGGTGAATATTTTTTAAAAGTAAAAAAACAACTCCACAGAGAGATGATGGATGAGGCAGCATACCTTTACGAAGCATGTCGATGTGTTCCCACAGTATGTCCCCCATGAACGGGGGCGCTCTACTGAGGAAGTCGGCCTTCTCCAACGCGCAGAGGTCATGACCCGCGATGCGGAAGTTGGCCACCGATACGCCCTCGAGGCTGAACTCCTTAATGGCCCACAGCACCCACGCGACCACTTGGCACTCAGTCCATTGTGTAGGATCTGTTGATGAATTGCATATCAAAATTGTACAACACATTTAAGCCATGCGTCTAAATTTCAGGATTAAATTCAACCCACTTGTAAAGCCGGCAAAACATTTTTTGGAAACAGAAATATCTGCAACCCTGATAAATGTATTACATGGAAGAAAGAAAGGCAATTGCCCGCATGCCTCTGGTCATTGCCTTGGTGCCCCTTGAATTGTTCCAATAGAATATTGATATTTCCCTCATTACTAAGTGTCCTTTACTAAAGAAAAACTGCCCTGCAGGCCTTGAACTTCGCTCTTGAAGGGGCACAGCACTTTCTTTCTGTAAGGGGCATTTCTAGGAGGGAAATATAAACTTGCACTGGAACTTTGCAAAGGGCACCTAGGCAAAAGCACAGGGCACCCACGGCAGTTGATGTGGGTGCCATAACCATGGGTTAATCCGCAGTCTGGCCTTGCCCAAGAACAAAGCCAATTACCTGGCTAAGCAAACAAATGCTGAATGACCGTGTGTTTTATTTTGTTATGAATGGTGGCCCTCTATTTTTACTTATTTTATATTCAGCATTAAATCTGCCAGCAGTTAAGAACTATGGCCCAGCAACTGTGGGCACAAAAATCCAATTCGAAGAAGAAAAAAAAGCCGTTGAGCAGCAGAAAATAACACCCTAGAAAAAAACATTTTGAAGGCACTATACAGGACTGGTAAAGCTGATAGTGTTGTGTTCTTACTTTGTCTGATTGAATATAATAAATGAAAAAACAAACCTGTGAAAATTTCAGACTGAAACTAAAACAACAATGTTTTTAAATCGTTACCAATCCTGCATCGTGCCGTTGAGCAAAAGTAAGAAAAAAGTCACAAGAAATAAAATGGAGATTTAGCTGGCAGTGTACATGTCCTCATAGTTACATTGTATACCATGCCAACTTTGTTGTTTATTTTGTTACGACCTTTCCTTTTAAACACACAGTAAACATACATTTGTGTTCACTTTTTTTCCCAACCGATCAATTTTACCAAATTCACCTCTCAAACTACCATGGTGTGAGCCACAGAGACTCCCGTGCATCTTTAGCGGGATTGTTACTTTTCAAAGTTAACACTCGGTAAGTATGTAAGAGATGCGCTGCCTTCAACTTGCATGTGAACATGTAATACAGTTTTTGAAAAACACCTGGCAAACATGTTGGCCGTTACTTTTCAGACCTGTTGTTAGAGGTCAGGATCCTGCAAGTCCTTGCGCACACGTTACCTTTACATAAAAAAACCACTCAGTATGTGGCATGCCCTATCTCCGATTTTACACATATAACAAATTTGGAGAAATTTCCTAACCAACATGTTGGCCATTAATTTTAGACTTGATTTTAGAGGTCTACTTTACATTTCCTGTGACATTAACACAATGCTACGCTGTAGCTAGCAAAAGGGACTATGTTATTATCATAGTTACCTGTTGCTGTTTAGACATCTTGATTGCGAGTCGACATTTTATTTATATAAAAAAAAAAAAAAAAAAAAAAAATATAGCGTTGTGTTGTACAGGTTGTTTTTTCCAGAGTGGATACTATGCTAATTGGGTACATCCATTTAATGACATTCAATAGCGATTACCCAGGGGGAGTTTGCAGTTCAGCCAGGTCTTACTAAGACGGATAAATAATAAATCCAATTTTGATTGAACAAAATACATTGTACATGTCGAGTTTACACAGACAACACACACCGCACCGCTCTCGCCGGGTAAATAATGAGTTACACTTTAAAGCCATCCCAACGATGTTTGTTCTTTCAAATTTGAAATTGTGGGAAAAAATCTGGACGTTGTTGCGGCGTTACATCTTATCTTCCTTCAAAACATCATCTGTCAACCCTATACCGTACTTTGGCACAATTTTATGCATTTTTTTTTTATGGGGTGTGTATATTTTGTGCTTTTCTAATGCATAAAATTTGAATTTTTCAGCTGTTCATCCGGGAGAGGGGTGGGGGGGGGAATAAAAGTGTTTTTTCTGGGGACTTTGTGAACCTTTTTATCTCGTTTATTTCAACCGCAGTAAACAAAACAAGCAATTCTATAATTTTAGAGGATCCTTGGTGACACTCCGATAATATTTAGCATAAAAATAACTGAGAAAAAAAAACATTGGGGGGGGGACCCTTTAATACATCTCTCACAATAGGAGATAAAGCAAAAGGTCTGACACCAGGATCCAGATCTTGGAAGATATATTGAAATGGTGGCATTTCCACCTTTCAGTAACCCCTGGAGTTACAGATTTAATCAAGGAGCTTCTAGGAACTGTATCCTTGGTGCTAGAGAAGTAGAGCAAAGAGCAGGGTTCTTTTTTTTTTTTAAACAATCTGGAGAAGATAACAGCAACTTCTTTTTTCCCCACAAGGCAGACATAAAAATGTGTGGATTCAGGTAACAAGCCTGAAATTGTTCATCCCTGTAAGCACTTTGACACTATTTCGGACTCCAAATTTCTCTGGAGGATTGGCACTGGTATGAACTTTATAATTATGATCAGTGAGCTTTCAAAATGATCCCCACCAGTTTTTTTTTTTTTAAATAGTTATCAATCACTTAAAACTCTGTACTCTAAACCCCCTTTCATACCAGACAAATTTCTCGAGAAAATATATTTTTTGAACTTTTCACACATGGGCCCATTTTCATATAGCTGCTTAATAGCTGCACAATACAATTATGCTTATCAAAATAAGGTTACCAGCCAAAATACCATGTCACATGTACAATGTGTGACTGGTATCCTGCTTTTCTTTGCTTAGCAGAAATTTTGTAAGCACCTTTCTGCTTAAGCAGCTCTTTGAAATTGGGCCCAGAAGTACTAACCCTTGCAAACTCCCAGGAAAAAGCCTGCTTGTGGGAGTAGGGTTAAGCCATACAACCTCGGGGTTTAGCATGCTGATTGTTAATAAAAAAATCTCATCAAGTTTGAAACAAACATGGGGCAGCGGAGTTTTTTATATTTACTAGGAATCGGCTTGGGTCAAGTGAAAAGGACTAAAAGGTTTCTTACCTCTTGAGATGCCAAGTCTGTCTTGCTCTTTATGGAAACTGCTGAAGCTTTCTCGCAGACATGCATTCATCAACGCGTTGGTACCCGGTGTAGGTGGCGGCACAGCCGGGTGCAAATCTAAACCAAACCAAAACCAAAATAATAATGATAATAAAATGAGTATAAACAACACAAACTCTCATGGAAGTGTTCAGGCCTTTTTTTTCTCTCCAATAAAATAATTCAGTGGTTAAGTTTAAACAATGAATTCAAAACCTTAATGTCAGTTTGCAGGCGAAAATCTCAAGAAGAAAAAATTGGCGAAAATGTTGAAACAAATGTTAAAATCTTAAAGCATGAAAAAACTATGTAAAAAAAAAACTTAACGTGACAAACTGCACGTTTTCCATTTAAAATCAACATTAAAACTAAAGACTTCATGTTGTTGAAAAATAACGCCTCCGCAAATTTGGAAAGAAACCACTTTCCCCACAGACTTTTGCCCACAGGACTGGAAGCAGTAGCACTTAGTGTGTTTACCGCTCACGAAGCCAATAGTCTTCAAGTCAATTGGCAACAACGCCCGCTCCCGCACCATTTTTTCCTCTTCTCCCAGTTGTGCCTCGTCCTTTTTTAAAAAGCCAGCCTCTGTAAGAAAGAATCCAATTCCCCGATTGCGAACATCCCTGAAAATGACTCAACTGCCCGAATGACTGCTCGACAAATCTGTCATCAAAGTCCTTCAGGAAAGGGGCTGACTTTTGTTCACAGTTCCAATTCTAGCTTTCCCTCAACTTCGCCAAAAGAGGTAGGTTGGGGGGGGGCTGGGGAGACTTAACCTGTGATGTCTCATCATGCGGGACAGGGCTCATCCCACACGCGAGCAAACAGGTGTGTGTGTGGGCTTTCTTCCCCCCTCACACCCCTTGTAGAGTACTGCTAAATTTGCACAATGACTTGTGATGATAGGCTCATGATATGAGACCCCACATTGACAGCTTTGGTAATTGAGATCGACTGAAACACTTGACACCGGGGCCCCCTTCACCAATCAGATGACAATTTCAGGAACTAAGGAACACACTTACTGATAGAACTCTGTAAGTGCCCATCCCTGAACAAAAAAAATCCTTTACAACAAAAAAGAAACCATTTTACAAATGACCTGTTTACATTTTACCCCAGCAACCAATTCAGATGCGAACAGTGATTTTCCAGACCTCACGGAATCGTTGACAAAGGGAGAAACTTTACCACGTTTGTCAGATAAAAAGACAATTTAGTCTAATCACATGTGAGCACACTACATACATTAACAAATACAATACGCCTGCATGTACCGCCTCAGAATGAAAAAAAAACAATTCCTGTAATTAGTTGTTGATTTGTGGGGTTGTAAAGTCGTTTTTGGTTTTTTTTTTTTTTTTTCACAAGCCATTCCAACGAACGTGTAATCTGAATGAAACTGTGCCGATGAATTGAAAAGCCCTACACATACATGTACTCGCAAATAAAGTCTGTCAGTTGTCAAACGGTTTGAAACAGGCCAGCTGAATTGTGACTGAACATATAATTATTACAAACAAACAAAAACAACCTATGTGCTTACGTAAACATGTACCATCTTTAAAAAAAAAAATCCTGACTGCTGTACTGGGAGACTTTTGAGACTCACTGGCAGCACAAATGGTCCTCTAGACCAACCTCGTCCCCGGGGTGTGTCGAGCAGTACGAGGTTGACCGCTCTCTCACCCTGGTATTTGATCATTTGCATATGTCCAAAATTTTTGGATACGTATGCAAATTAGAAAAGTCTTGCTGATTTTCAAAATTCACATCTTCATCATAGTCTCGTTGCCCGGTACGAGATTTAATAGCCCGTTTAACGTTTGTTTCTATTGTAAAGTCGTTGTCCAAAATAAAGTGAAAATAGTTTTCAAGGGTCATTCAAAAGTTTCGAGCAAGTCAGTCAAAAAAAAAAACGTACGAGCGAAAGAATAATGGGAATTCGACTTGTAAAATTGTTTCCAGTCCACTGATCATTTTGAGATACAGTCTCGAGGTAGTCTAGAGGTGATTTTCATCCAATTCAACCCCTGGAACACTTTAGATGTATTGTACGGTTCATGTTTGTCGCTTCATAGACCTCAGTCAGAGGTGACTTCAGCTTCCGCTGATGCCAGCAGTGTTTCATCCAATGCCATTCAGCCGAAACAGGCCACGACATGGGTCATATACCACACAATTTCTTTTTGTCTAAAACGAGCCCCCAAAAATCAAAACCCCCTTTGACGATGGTTTTCTTTTTTTTGGGGGGGGGAAAGAAAACCAGCCATGGGATGGTTATAAAGCAAGCTTAGGCCCAAATTTATAACGTTGATGCTGTTTAATGACAGAAAAATAATCCCTGTAAAATTATAGGCTTAGCTGCGGGGGACCAGTTGGAACATTGTGAATTACCTATACAGCATTTTGGTAGGACACCAGTTTCTGTTTTAGCAATGCATAAATCTTATAAATCGGACATTGTAATTTCTTGTCGATGAATGGCTTTAAGAAAAAAAAAAAAACTCCACATTTTCCAACTCATTCTTGTATCCAACTTCAGGCAAAATCATACACCGTGAATCACGAAAAGAATATTACGAGAAACAAAAATTTTAGCCTAAAGAACTGATGCGTTAATCTGAAACAAAAGAACTGCTGAATCATGCGGGCACAACTTTGGCAAAACGCCAGCCAATAAAGTCAGGGCCAGCTAGTAGTATTATCACTCGTCACCTGCCTACATTTGTAAAAACTTCTTGCTTGTCCTTTTTCCCCCCAACAAAAACTTCACCATAAACCATTTAAGTTGACAGAAGTTTTGTTCTGCTTAAAAGCTCATGGTAATCCACTACAGTTGACAGAACTTTTTCTTACAAAAAAGTTCAACATAAACCATTAGAGTTGACACTTTTTTCCATACAAAATTTCCCCATAAACCAAGCTCCAGTCCACAGTGCTTTTTTCCTTGCAAAAGTTCAACATAGGCCCACATCATACAAGTTGTCATTTATTTCCTTGCACACGTTCTCCAATGAACCAAGTTGACAAGAACTTTTTCATGCAAAAGTTCAACATAAACCATTAAAGCCCCAGCTCAACTTTGGTAAACTGACTGTTAATGCCTCCATTCTTTGCACACATCAAGATACTTGTAATCCAACCAAGCTGCGAGAAAATGGCACAAAATGCAGTCATTGTTTTTGTACGCATTCCTACAGGCACACTGAGACAAAAAAAAAACTAATTTTGAATCTTATTTCACTTACTATTTAACAACGATAACACTTCAGGAAGAAATATTTCAAGGAAAGTTTTCTGCTGGCATTATCTTTGTACCATGTAAGGTACATGTAAATCTGTGAACATTTATGTTTTTCTTTTTACCAATGTTGAGCTGGGGCTTTTAAGGTTGTTTTTTTTCACACAAAAGTTTTCCATAAACCACTGCAGGTGACTGCAGTCTATTAAATCCATTTCCTCACACCTTTTTATTAACATAAATACTGGAGTTGTACAGCACAGGTAGGCCCTATACAATTAGGTCTCTTCTTTTAATTTCTAAGACAGATTTTTTTGAAGTTTTTGAATTATGAGAGCCATTTATGCAGCACCTTATACATTGAGGGAAGGGTTTACAAAGTGCCTCAGCGCATTCAGCAGCCACTGCCAGAAACCCCCTTGGTAAAACCTTCTCCTAACGAGAAGTGTAACTGTTTTTTTCACGGGCATTACACAACGCACAGGACCTGAGGCTGTACTACTTATTTAACACACAACACAAAATGGGAATATAGATTGGATTTAAAATTTTCAGTGGTCAACAATCGCGAGGCATGTAAATTAACTGCCAATTCTGCGAAAACAGCATAGAGATTGAAACCCAAACTGATGGATTGAAGAAGTTAATCTCAAATTAAACTCAGAGAAAATAAATGTACCTGTTAAATCCCTTTAAAATTACAGTGCATAATTGATCTTAAATAACATTTACACAAAAAATCTCCCAATATTTATTTATAACTTCACTTTAAAATGCCAAACAATGTTTGATCAAGTGTTGATTTCCCTGCAAACAAATCTCAAATTAATAAAAAAAAATTAGACTTTTGATCGTTGAGTAATTGTTGCCTGAATTAATTTATGCAAAGTTCCAGTGTTGTTGACTCGAGTCGGTGACTAGGAAACAGAGTCTGACTCTAGTCATCAACTTTTGTGACTTGCGATTTGACTTGACTTGACTTGGGGGAAAACAAATTTTCGAGAGCGAAGAAACACTTGTTTTGTCCACCTTGCCACGCTTGCAAAGAGCCATACACGACGGGCAACTCTTTTTATAGTGAAAGATGGGTATTCTCAACTTGAATCAGAGTGAAGTTCACTTCAATTTCACTCAAAAAGGGGGATGTACAGTACAGCGAATTTCACTCTCAAAAAAGCCAAACTGATACCATTTAGAGAGTACTTGGTTACGACACTGTATTAAATACTTTCTTGATAGTAACTTTAAACAAAACAAAAAACATGTTTATACCACCGACATCTCAACATCTTTAAAAAATAAAATTTTGCGAGATTTTTAAAGTTTTTTTACAAGTTTTTCCCACTCCTGTATGACAATCTGATGTTCATTTGAGTGCCGACAATTCATTGATGAATATCAAAAATAAAATCTATTTTAACCCGAAGACCAATCCATTCAGCCCCGCCCTCTAAATTAATTGACCAATCACAGCATTGGCTACATCACCACTGTACACGTGGGCAGCACCATACATGGGCGTCTCTTTAATGCCACACTGCACGAGATTAACACGTGCTACACATGTACGCGCACGCATGTTGACATTTTCCCAATAGGATTATATCGCGTCGGACTTTTGTCAGACTTTTGGTGGTGTAGCCAGGGCTGTGATTGGTCAACACCTTAAGGCGCAGGGCTCAATGGATCGGTCTATTTTTTGACTTTGTCTTTATTTTACATAAGATGAAATGCTGCCTAAGAATCTGTTTTTGTACGGGCATTCAGGTTCCTTTTTTTCCTTCTATCTTTTGAGCTGGTTTAATCTTTGGAAAGGAAAACCTTATAAAAGTGTTTTCTACAAAACACAAGGAAACTCTACAAGGACCAAGGATACTAAGCTTTGCTGAAATTCACCTGCTACATCTGGCTGTTGTACAAAGCCTTCTCCATACAGAGAGAAAAAATAACTCTCCATGTTTTTATGAAATAAAAACAACCTAATCACAACTGAAAAAAACAAACAAAACCCCCCCAAATTTATGGCGCGTGTCTGTTGCATGTATGCCCCTATTACTGTGTCAGACTGAACGCCTCACGATTTCCAATTGTTGAAGAATCTGATGGGACACAATGAAAACGTTTCGCCTGCGGCATCTACCATCCAGGATAATTGGGCACCGGAAATTATCCAGCGTTGCAACAACAACAACAAAAAGGAAGAGAGCAAAATTGTGAGTTTTATCACTTTGGATGATGATGGTAAATTCATAACCTTTAGATGACTTTTTAAAAAGGCCAAAATAAAGGACAACTTTTGCTTGTTACACCTCCATTCGTTATATATACACTTGTCCCGGATAGAGATGGGGAAGAAAATGTATTCAGAATTTTATACTACCGGAAACTTACTCCGAAAGAGATGACTTTTTAAACTTTCTATCCACTGCTGATTAAAATTCCTGCCAGGCTTCCTTTTTTTATATCTTTTTTTATTTGCAGGATAAATAGTCCGGATTGATTACAAGGCTTCTGAACTTAACCAACATCCCCCCCCCATCTCAGGAGTTGGCAATTACAGAAATTTTCTCATTCCTATTACCATGGAAATGAGGAGGTTTTTTTTTTTTTTGTTCTTTCTACTGGCAAGGTTCTCTCATATCATATTGCCATTTTGTATTTGAAAAAAAAAAAAAAAAAAAAAAAAAAAAAATAGAGATCATACATAATACGTGGAGGACCCCTTGCAGACTGGCCTGTTAACTAATTGTTTTGAGGGCAAGGCTGTTCTCCCTCGTTAAGGGGCAGCCTCTACGAGGAAGGCAAATCTTTATGTTGGAACATTTCAATTAGGGCAGCAAGGCAAATGACTAAAGGGCCATGAAGACAATTGCCCTTGTAGCCTGCATGAAGAAGCAGGGCTGCACTGCCCTGGCAACGATTTTTTTCCCCCCTACAGTTTTTCAACCACTGGTCAGCTGGAAATAGAGCTTGCCTTTGCAACATGGCAGCCAGCCAAAAATTGATCCAGACAAGTACAAAATATGGAACCATATAACAGCTATGTGGATTTTAGCCAGGGTACCTCATTAGCTTCTACAAAGAACACGACAGACAAAGAAATCTCATCACATTTAAAGCTTCATCAAACATGCATATCTTGTATTAAAAAAAATCACATTCATATTGAACTCTTTGGAGAGTAGTGCTGTTTTTTTTTCACAGTTGTAATTGTGAACTGTTTTTTTAAAGAGCTGGCATTTGTCCTCTTTTGTGAATTACTTTGTCGAGATAATAATTAGCAGGTCTCATGCCCAAACCCCCCGTGACAAATGAAAGCAAAGTCACATTTGCGGTTATATATTTAACTTTCTTGGGATTCTCTTCGTCACTTTCTTGCGATTCTCTTTGTCACTTTCTTGCAATTCTCTTTGGGTAGACTTCTTCTCTGAAATCTTCATGGGTAATGTTGACTTTTGTTGGATAAGATCCCTGCAGTCAAATTCATTTCAGAAATTTCCCAGTTGAACACAGCCCCTTTTGTGTCAAAATCCAAAAGATTTTTTTTCCCCCACAATCATCTTCTCATTTCTGTACCTGCCAGAAGTCCGGTCTTGGGATTAAAATGCTGCACACCCCCCACCCTCCTCCCCCCCCCCCCCCCATCGCCCAAATATACAAACTTGAGAAAGCCAGAAAGAGAGAGGAGGGGAAAAAAATTGAGAAAAAAGAGGGAGATGTTAAAATCCACTGTTTGGCCTGGAGACACGTACTCACAAAATTCACTTAAATCATTCGCTCTGCTCGACGAAGTACGCACCGGTGAAGCAAAGCTTGTTCCCCAGTTTGCAGGTCAATAACCGAGCAAGCTGGGTCTCCCGTACTTTCCTGCATTCGCTACCTTGATCCATCTAAGAAATACATCCTCAATGGATGCATATTGCCAGGGGGAATTTGACTTCAGAATCAATGGCTACTGCTTACTTTCCAGGCATGTTTTTTTCTTTTTGTCTTTAAGTAAAACTTGTCCATTTTTACCTCTCCCCCCCCCCAAAAAAAAAAAAAACAACAACTCAAACCAGTCGACACTTTCAACAAGTCTTGACTCTTGAAGATTTCTCACTTAAGAAATAAAAAATCAATCAGTGATAATTTCAATTCACTCTGTCTTGTTTGCCTTGCACTTTTAAATGCCTGGTTTAACGACCCATCAAATGAAATGAAATTGATGTAATACATTGAATTGTCTGGACAGAATTCGAAGGAGTTGTGATTGAATGACGTCATTCCCGCAAATCGATGGTCAGGCGTATTGTCCAATGACGTCTTGACAGTTTTGTCGCAGACAAGAAAACTCCTCGGAGCGACAACGCACTTGAATCAGCACTTATGGGACTTTGCGTAACCATTATTTATAGAGCATAAAATAAGTGCATCACCTCGTGTTTAAGCGCTACATACGAAGTGTGGACCTGAGACAAAAAGATGTCCACGCAGTGTAGGAACATGAGACACTGTGTGGACTTACACACGTCCACACAGTGTTTTCACAAATTAGATATTCCCGTTTTACTCAAAAAAGAAAGCATTTTTTGTACATCATTGAATAGCTCGAACCCAAGTATTAAACTGAGGGGATCGGGTGTCCCAAAACTAGCTCTCAAAACATTTGAGAACAGAAATGACGGTGGTTTAAAAGATTTCTTGTTAACTGCACTACGACAAAAGATTGTCCACACAATGTATGTCGCCTGATAGTGCGTTTGTGACTCTCTCAAGTGTCTCTCTGTTTATTTTTTTGTCAACTCTCTCTCTATATGTCTAACTTTTAACTAGCTATCAGAACATCAGGTTTGAGTTTTCAAAATAAATGTCAAGTGATCTGTACAGGGGTTTTCAAAACCTCTAACTCGTTTGATCGTGATAGCATTGCATCAGGAATGAACACGTTTTAGGTAGCTACATGTAGTGCTATTACTCGCTGAGTATACATGACCTTGTTTGTTTGTTTGTTTGTTGTTTCTGTAAACAATCACTGTCTGTTATTTAATTGTTTACCTTTTGGTACCTTTCCTGCGCACTAAAACTGGCTCTTCGCCAACTTAACAGTCATCTTTTCGGGAAAAAATCAACAAACAACCCCTTCACAATGAAAACACACAGCGCCTCATATTCTAACAAATAAACAAAACCCTCCCAAATAAATAAACATGCCACGCACCCTGAAAGCAAAATAGTTGTCATATTTTCACTGAGAAACCACAATAGCCGGTCGCAGACCAGCGAGCACCATCTGTGAACACTTGAGTGACTGCGTTATTTGCGACTGATTAATTCCTTTTGATACCTGGTCTGTGATTACATGTTCTTGCGCTTCTGGTCAGTAGACTGGCTACTTACGTGGAAACTGTGAAGGTTGTGGCAACAAAATTTTGCTTTAAATTCCTATCTTGATTTAGTACGATAAGCACATTTACAGCGAGATTATTTGCACAACAACCAATCCCTTAAATGAAGGCGGATGATAAATCTAAATGAAGCTTGACATTATTCAAACAGAACTTAAAATTAAATCCCGATTTGTTTGTCTTCAAAAAATTGTTAATGGCCTACGTTTCGAAACGTGAGGCCATTAACAATTGTTTTGCATTTACATGTATACAACAGGTCCTTCTGGTTGGTAAGCAGTTTGCAACAGCTAGTTTTATTACTAGTATTTATTATTTTTTGTTGAGGGGGGTGGGGGCACACTGCATGGGCTACGGTTTATTCAAGTTGCGTGAATCAAGCAGATTTTTGTGAAGTCTCTTTTGTATTACATTCGTTCTTGAATGAGAAATAATGAATAATGAAAAAAATAAATAAATAAATAACAATTAAAAAAAAAAAAAAATCACAAAAATTTGATAAATGGTTAACGAGAAACTATCTATCTACTTTCATTGGCCAAAATGTGTTTCTTGAGACATACAACAATTTAACCCAAAACTACATTTTAAAGATCAATAGTGAACCATCTCTTTAAAGTTTAAACTCTGAACACTGTACTTTGCTCACATTTGTCGATCCAATACTCAGTTCCAGAAAACCATTTGCATATTCCATTCATAATCTCTCTCATTGTTCACCCCACCTTATACGGGCATAGAGTGTGGGTGTGTGGGCGGAGCTATTTTGGACGAAGCTACAGTTCATTGGCCAACGATGCAATGGGCATTTGTACTGTGCCAAAGCAGAGGTACTGTGTTTAATGTCATGAATGTAGTGAGTTCAATTAAGTGAATAATACCAAGTAAAGTTACACAACAGGAGTAATCCAAGGTGAAATCCAGAAATTGATAACTCAATTCTTGGTATAAGAATATATATACAAACTTAGCAGACAGGAACAACACAGAAAATGTTGATGCTTGGATTGAATCCGAGATCCTCTGACTGAATGAAATTAAATACAAAGTCTTCTAATTCAAACTGTTCAAAACCTTCACATTTTCTTTCATCACATTAAGAATGTACCGAATGAATGGAGTCTTTTGGATGGTAGGTGGCAGCACACATCAACTCTTCGCCTTGTCCACACAGATTTTGTAAGTTTACTGCATGCTATCTACATGTACATGTAGCTGCCCCACAAATTCTTTCACTCAAGGATAATGCCAGTCAACAATTTTTTTATTGCACTTTATTTGCTTGTCCTTTTTTTTTTAAACTCAAACCGTATTTTTTCAACTGATCCCTTAGGGTGAGTCATATCAGCATGTTACACATCACTGCTACACGGTTGGAGTCCAGAACAATCATTAATCCCGACATTTTAATTACAGCCAAGATATGATTAATGTTGCAAGAATGTTACAGCTACTGACACCGCCATTAAACTCTCCAGAAAAAGGAGGGGGGGGGGGTAAAAAGTACAGACCAAAATCTCCAAGTCAATGCATTGCCTGGGAGAGCTGATCCCCATTCTCTATTGATTACATAACTTCAGCTTCAAGGAGGTCAGTCCTATTGTGAGGGGAAACAACCAGTAAAGTAAAAACTTCCTGCCAGAGCAAGATAGTCATTAAACCTCTTTGTTATCAACCAGAGCCAGTTGTTTACAGAAGGGTGATCTCACCCCCAACAAACAATAGCAACCTCCCCCTGAAGAGCACAATGGACTTGTCTAGACTTGGAGTTTTTCAATGGTGTGTCTCATTACTTCATGGGTGAATGGCATTATGTCATGGACTGGTGAAATGATTGCAAGAGGGGGGGGGGGTGCATTAGCATACAACTGTACCTATGGGGGTGTGTTGAGCATCAGGTCATGTTGAGGCAATAAAGCCATTTTTTATTGAATAATCATGACAGACAGACTTGTGGGATTTGAAGATAAATCACAGATCCAGAGTTTGTGCTGATATAACCTTCTATCCAGAAAGCTGTTAGTTGTTAAATGAAAATGGTTTATTTAAAGTGTGGAGTGGCTTTTAAACTAGCTCCTGCAATTAATGTACATGTAGGCCTATGATTAGCGATACAAAAAAAAAAAGAAATAAAGTTGGCACACATGTTCTAGGTTAGATTACAACTTTTGCTGCTGTTTTAGAACTACAGAAAAAAGTCTACTTGGTTAAAGGGGTTGTGTCCTCATGATTTTAGCAATACATAAAATAACCCAGTTACTACGCACAAGTGCATGCCGGCAGTCACATCATGGTTTGACAAAGACACCACCCTTTGTGATTTGACCGTAAAAAAACGCGCGCATGGGCAATATCTGGGGTGAGAGTTCATCTTTCCATGCACAGCCGCAGGCCAGCTATAATCATGATGACACAACCCCTTTAAACGACTTATTGTTAATTATTTGAGTCCATCATCATGTACATGTACATACATGTAACAACAATTTTTTTTTTTACATGTAGCTCTTTAGAGTCCAGATGTTGGCTTTAAAAAGAGCCGGTCTGTAATTTTCTGTAGTCCTACAGAAAAATATTCAGAAATATTATGGAATTTTTCTTTTTCAAATTCTGGTTGAAATTGCTGTATTATACATGTACCCTAGAGCTCTCTGTCATGTTTTAATGTAATCTTAAATATACAAAGTCTTGAACTTTCAGGTTCCAATTTCATGCTTCTGCTTGCAGTAAGTGAAAAAATGATACCGACTGCAGCACAAAAGCTCCACTCCAGGGATGAGATTTGTGAAGTGTGAACATTTCCTGAAAATGGCTTGAGGTTTACAGATTCTGTGCATCACCAGAAATACAAAACTACAGGTTTGGACCATGTTTGGACACAATGTGGACTATCTCCTTCTCCCTTTAGTGATTGCTTCACTACTTAAAAAAAATTGAATGTTCAAGGAGATTAATTGAGGAAATCCTGAAATCAGGAAAAATCCTGAGAACCTCATGCCTGCCACTCTTCTGAAGTTAAACTTAGTTCACATACCTTTACATGTGACCTTACTTTTTTAGTGAAGTCTTCGATAACATAGCAAGTGAATAAACTTAGAACTAATCCTTTAAATAGAGATTTATGACAGCAAGCGCAGAATTCTGTAGTAAGCAGAGGTGAGAAAATTGGGCCCGGTTCTCAACTTCATGACTAAAGTTGACTTTTGTTCAAGTTAGAACAAACCGTTCAAGTTAAGAACAAACTTGGAAGTGATTGCATTCAAGTCTTGACTAATTTCACAGATCTTTAATGCATCAAAACTCTATTCCTGGCCATGTGATTCATCCGTCATTACCCACCACTGCCACCCCCTCCCCCCATTTTTCCATCCCTGAAAATCAAGTACACACTATAAAACACAAACATCTCTATAATACGGAGCACGGAGCAACGGGCTAGAGAAATGAGTCAAACCAGCAAAACAGCTGCCATGTTCAAACAAGTGGTTAACTTCTCAACGAGCCAACATTTAAACTCTCCTCTGATTGGCCGATAACATGAGTCAAAGCTCCAGCCGGCAAATTGGAGAGAGCGCTACATGACAAATAAATTATGAACAGAAGACTGTAATACGTGAAGGCCTCCAAGTCAAAGAAGCGCCTCGGAGATAAGACACTTAACAATCGTGCAGAGAGAGAGAGAAAGAGAGAAGGGAAAAAAAAGCTGCACAGAAACAAAAGCTTGGAAAATGTTGTGACATGCATAAATAATGAAAACTTTCCTAAACCGTAATGAAAACACAGTAGTGTGTCCAGGAATCCTTCAGTCATCACAAACAGGCTTGGGAAAAACGGAACCAGATGCCATCCTGTGATGGAAAAGATCCTTTTCCTGAGCTTGTCTTAAAGGGAATGTAGCAGTCAATTCCCATTTAAGTTATCTCTTCTTTTTTTGTTTTTGCCTAAAACAAGTGTATTTTAAGGTTATTTTTGAAGTAAAAAAAAAATCAGCTGAAATTGCAAACTGCTTACCAACCAAAAGGACCTGTTGTATAATGCAATTTTTTTTTAATGACCTCACGTTTCGAATAAAAAAGCTTAAAAATGACTTTTAAAGGCTACAATGACAACACAACACACAAAATACGCTGTACAAGTATACTGGAGTAACAGAACAAGTAGAAAGAAGTGAAAAGGTAGAGGCAGAATGCAGCCAGAAGAAGCAAGGGATGAACAATGGAGAGGGAGACAGGGAGGTTGAGGAAAGAGGCTGGTTATGCTTGTATATGTGTGTCGTTATTTTGCCACTGAGAAAGACTCTGCTAGGGTCGAAACGCGAGGCCATTAATATTATTTTTTCTTTTAGGTTTTTTTTTGCTGCAGTAAATGCTTCTAAATTTTGTGTCACGTTCCATGTGTTCCATAGCAATACTGAATGCATTTTCTTGCTACACCAAAATGGGACCAGACTATTCTTCCCCACAAGCCTTAATTTGATTACAGTGATTTGAATTGGTAGAAAAACAAGATGGCCGCACTTAAAATGAATTACATGCTTTGATACATATGGGGTGTTTCAAAATAATATGAAATATGTGTCAACCAGTGGGTCAAAATTTCAAGTATGCTGAAATAATCATATATACACATATTTTTTATTGCCAGATCTTATATTTATTGAAACCGAGAGGAAATTCTAATGCTCCCTCTGTTTAACTGTCAGCGAGACGTTGAAAATAGCAACCCCACTGCTGTTACGCATGGGACAATGTCTATTGTAGCCCTCCACAAATATTTTTAAAAGCAATATAATCGTAAAATAAAGGCTAGTTTTATGAGAAATGCATACTCCTGAAAAAAAGAAGATGAAAAAATCTCAGAAAAACAATGGCTTGATTTATCTACACCACAGTTAGGCATGCCGCATGGTGCTATGAAAGCATCACTCCAGTGACCAATCACTACAAAATAAACAGAAGGCTCACTATCTCATCAAATCCTACCTAGACCCCATTAGGAATAACACATAAATAAATGACAAAAATGATGTTAGTATATGATTAAAACTTTTCACTGTGTAGATGAAAAACTTAAGAGCTTGCATAGCGTTATGCATGGGACAGCCCTGTTACGCATGGGACAATGTCAAGAAGCATTAATTGCTATGCTGATAAGTTGGTTTTTGTGGGTGTCTTTTGTCAGTAATTCATGCACAATACATCCAACAGGATTAAACCATATAAAAACATTGATTTAAGACTAATTTATCTACACACCAATCAGATATTTAGCATATGTAGTGCTACAAAAGATTTATATAACTCACGCAAAGATCCTTGCCACTTGATTGGTGGAACTTACATAACGTGGTATTCAATATTACTCCCATCCACGTCGGTGATCAAAAAGTCCTATTTGCCCATGGGGAATGGTAAACTATTCAACGGTTAGGATCATACGTGCGTACAGCGCGTCTGCGTCCAGTGTCTACATGGAGTCCTCCACGTTATTTAGTGGAGGGGGAGGGGGGATTTTCAAAGTGTGGGATGGTCAAGGTGTCTACTTTATGTTTCTTGTGAAAATGACATGGATCTGTATGTGAGTTATATAAAACAAATATTGAGTGGCTTTAATTCGTGAAATGGGAGGAATATTATCGCTTGGTAAACTTTGGATTTTAGATCGGGCTTAGAGCGGTCGGATAGGGTAAAGTATAACTATTTTTTTTTAAATTGACTCCAAAAAAGGGAAAACTTAACAAAAGAAAAATATACCATTTTCAAGGATGATAATTCTGAACTGCAGAAAAAATGCCACCCGGCGGTAGAGCCAACAGCCATTTGAAAGGAATTGATTTCCATAGTGTCTTAGGAAATGTCAAACATTTTCACAATGTCGACAGTCATAAAAAGAATTGTAAGGGGGGGGGGGGAGCGGTTTGAAGGGGAGAAACCTGTAATGTTTATGAGGGGCTGTTCAAAATTGTACTCATTTGACTAATCATAGAACCCTACCTTATTTTCTTTAAAAAAAAATAAAAAAAAAATTAAAGTGGTTGTTTGCATGTTAAAAGATGTGAAAATGATGGAATACATGCCAATTCTTGTTTAAAAAAGGAAAGAAAAGAACCTGGATCCAGACCTGCGACAAAATCTTCCGCTAGCGAAAGTTTTGACTAAGGATGTGCGCGAAATCATCGTGTGAAAGGAACCTTTGTTTATTGAACGACATCCTGTGCGAAATCTCCCATACTACGCATGCGTGGCAACTATTTTTGTGTGACCTTTGCATCGCAACGTAATAGACCTTATGCACATGACGTCATTTGAGTAGGGCGCCCTCGCCTAGAGGTCAAAATGAGGTTGTTCATTGGCCAATCCTTTGCGCCGCGCGTACAAATCTCTGCGTTTCCATTGTTACATCATTGATTTACCTCTAAGATGGCGGCGTGATGACGTCAATGCATAAGGTCTATTATAAGCACTGTCAAGACTGTTGAATTGAGCTGGCTCAAGTTGAGCATTCACGCTGCTGGTGCTGCTTTTTGCGGCATATTCTTAACTCTGTTCGTCATAGAAATAGAATGAAAACATTTTATTTTCAACTACTAACCTTTTTAATTGCCGTTGCCCTTAAATAAATGCAAAAAAACCCGCTTCAACTGACATAATTAGACAAGAAAAATCAATCTTTTTGCTGCTGTCTTAAATGCAAACAAATGTTGAAAGTCACTCTCTGGTTGGTGCAAAAGACAGAAAAATTTGCTTTAAAAAGCAAAACGTATAGCAAACATGCGTAAAGGTACGCAGTATCAGGGAAATTCCCTTTGAAATCACTGGTGTGCATATTAATAAGGTTCCTAAGGCAGCCGGCCAATAAGAAAATTCGTTACCTGCTCTGTACTACTTAACATTTTTTTTTTATTAGCTGAATTCCCAAATAACGAAGGAATTCAACTAATAGGAAAATTTGTTAGGAGCTACATGTAGGAATTCAGCCAGCAAGCACGTTGTTTCATGAACACTGCAGTCAGTACATGTAAGTCACGCTATTAGAATACCAAAAACTATTATTTCTCGGCAAAATAAATCCAGTTTTTTCCTGAGCCTGGTTTTGCACCCAAAAACATGCAAAACAAACGGGCTGATTCTACTGGTAGTATTATCTATTTCGCTGATATATCAGTCATTCGCTGGTTACCAGTGATGTGTGCACTATCATAGCGCACAATGGTTGTGAGTTTTTTACTTTAGCCGTGTGAAAGCTCGCTAAATCATTCATGCATGATGACAACAAATAAACAATCAGCGCTCGTAAAATGTGTAGCAAGGGACGTTGGTAATTTTTTCATCATGTGAAAAGGGCATGCCTAGGCCTAAGATAGTTGTTTATTAGGGGACGCCAATAAGCAGCCAATAAGCGCACATTATTATGAGTCATGACCATAAAAATAGAACCCAGAGAACGCTGAGTGCGTCAGTATGTGTGCGCTTCCGTTGTGAGACCATGTTATGGACGCGCGTATGCCATTTTTATGCGGCTGTTTCATGTCAACACTGTGATACACAGGCTTGCCATCTTGTAGCGTTGCAACCGACGGCCATTCGAAGAAAAAGAGCGAAAATAGGCACATTTGGGCGTGTACGCCGGGCCCCCTGATTTTTCAAGGACGGTCGAGTTACACTTTTAAATATATAAAGTTGTAACTCGGAAATCACTTCTTTTTGCTTCGCCTCGTGAAATGGAACAGTCCAAATTTTACCCTGTGATAATATTCCTCCCATTGCACTCTGAGCCACTCAATATTTGTGTACTATTCGGTGACCAATCACAACAGAATGAACAGAAGACTACATGTATATCAAGTCCTACCTAGACTTCTTAAGAATAACATACAAACAAGTGACATGAATTGTGATAAATGAATAAAACTTTTCTGTATATTAAATGAAAAACACAATACCTCGCAGAGCGCTATGCATGGGACAGCCTGATTGGACATGGGGACAATGTCAGGAAGTATCCATTGCTACATATGTTGGCAAGACTTGGGTGCTGGAAAATTGTTTTTTATGGATTAGCTAGGGTCATACTGCAATACATGTACAATATCCCAGAGGTATTGTGTGAATTACAATCAAAAAATTGTAATCATTCTATTGAAGAAAAAGTATTGTTAGCACATTTTCTTTAACAACACTGAATAGATTTATTCAATTGCTAAACACGAAACAAATTTATCCAATTGCTGAACACCAAATGGATTTGTCCCATTTCTAAACAACATACTAAATATTCTGCCTTAATCACATGGAGAACAGTACAAAATGGTGTTTTCAACTGTTCTTACACTCAATAAATACTATTGGACCGAAGACAAGACTGAAATCCAAGGTTTTTAAAGTTTTGTCCCATACGTAACGCTGAAGGCTGAAAACGTTATGCATGGGACACCAATTTTGAATCATGCCTCACCAACAAGCTGCATGGTATCAAACCAAGTTTGTATTTCTTTCCTATTTCTATGTCATAGTGCTACATAATAGCATGATCACTTTTCATCTGGAGGTTCCTACCTATTAATGGAATATGGTGTTATGCATGGGACAAATAGTTTTTTCCTATAACAGGGCATGACATTTTGGGCACTTTGTGATTCCAGACAAGTTCAGTTTAAATCAAATAAAAAGTGTCTATACAAATAAAATATAGATATCTAGCTTTGATTAGAACTGCTTACATTCTTACTAGCTCAAAGAATATTGCCTATGATGTAAAAAGAAATTTGCCATTTGTAGATTTCTGGCGTTACGCATGGGACAAACAGGACCAGGTTAACAGATGGTCTCAGTAGAAGACCACAAGTGTCCCCAGGCTCCCTTGAATGGCTTTATATGGATGAGGGATTACAAAGCAATGTTGCTAAATGTATTTTAGCAATAACTACCAATAGTTCATGCAGTATCGTGAAAATGTAAAAACAGCTAAATTTGCGTTACGCATGGGACATGTACCAATGCAAACTATACTTGATGACTGCTGGCAATTAATGATATGCTTACCCAGGTACATTATTTTTTTTCAAAGCTGTTGTATGTATCAGTCTCCCAAACATTTTAAACCAACTTTATCTGTTTTACACCCCATCTTATTTGGAACCATAAAAAATGAGTAGAAAATGCAAGAAAAGTGTTACGACAACGCTCAAAGTTCACTGTCTCCCCAAAATCTAACAAAACACACAACAAGCAAAAGCTCCCACTGACATAAATTTGGGACCTTTTTCTGAACAAATAAATTAGAAACATCTCCCTCTTCCTCTGCTATATTTGAGAAATCCTCTGTTGAAATCATGATACCCTTCCTGGTTGACACAAAAAAGCCCAAAAAGCGTTATGTATGGGACACATCTGGGCAAATTTTGAGAAACTGTCCATTCTGAGAGGAAATTCCGAAGTGCGCACAACCTAAACAATGCCTAAGAAGGAAGAAAATGCATAAAACTTACAACTAGACAGGCACAGTTAATCTGGGGCTGCCTGTTACAAGGCCTTTGTTGGAAATTTCACGTTATTTTGAAACACCCCATATGCAAGCATTCATATGAAATAAAAGTGCATTTGATGTGTATCCTAACACAGACATTTGTCGAGTTGTAGTCAGCTACAATGTACCTCCATGGTCAGAACTAATACAGAATTTTTGGCTGGTGAAATATTTGTAAGAAAGGATCGGCTGTGATTATTTAGTTGGGCACGGTCTAGGCACAGAGGAACGTTCCCCTTTACGGAGGCGTAAGCTCGCAATCCAGTGGACCGCCACGACATTCTGATGGACTGCGACATTGTGCCAAACAATGGGAACATTCCTTCACAAAGGAATCGGGTCTATTTTATGCGTGTTTACATTTTCAACGTTCCAATGGAACGTCCCACAGGTCCAACAGATTGTTCTTTTAGAGAGACAGCAAATTTGACTGCTGTGACAGCCTCAATGTATTATCCAATTTTAAGAAAATAGTTGTGAAGTAGAGCCCACCAATAACCAACCGTATAAAAAGAACCATACCACCATACTAAAACTCGACATACAAATGTAGCTCCACACTATGAAATTTAGGCTAAACACAGTGTAGGAATTTTTTTTTTCAGCAATGCTTTCTTGGTACAATCTTATTCAATCTGAATCAACAATTTATCATCCAGAAAACCACAGTAAAAAAAACAAAAAAAAACAGCTAAAATGAAATTAAAAATCAAAGATCAGCTTGTCGATCTTTGGTAGTTTTGCTCTGACCAGCAAGTTTGTTTTTGTGATGACATTTCAACAACCAAGTTCTTGGCGCATGGAATTTAGTAATTTTGTGGGATCCCGCATTTCAACGTTCCTTTAAACTGGGCAGCAGCAAACTGTAAAATATCCGTACTGAACTACGACTTTACCAAGAGGAAGCTGGCTACTTCCACCCTGGGTCCCCTAAACCTGACTAACTGGGACGTCGGCCAAGTTAGGGCCAAACACGCGATCCCTTAGCCCTCCCTTGCAAGGGGTAGAGCTGAGTTTTAATACGTGTATGTATGTGTAGAGGGAGGGGGGGGGGGGTATGGGGAAAGGGAAAGGGGTTGTTTTGATCCTGTAGAGGGGAATAATGAAAAACATCCACATTGTGCAGTGCACGGGAAACGGCAGCCAGGCACAGCCAGTCCCAATAGGTCAGTGCAGGGATGGCATTCAATATCAGTTCTCCGTTATAATAATTACAGGAAAAAAAAAATCCAGGTAAATGTCTTCTTTTCATTCAGTGGGCCTGTCCCCGCAAAATAACCATGTGAAGTTGTTTTAAATCCGAAAAGCAGTTTTGTACTTGTGGAGACTCATTGCTTGGGTACCGTCATTTGGATCACAAAAAGATGATAATGCAGTATTTGATTTTCAAATGATGACAAAAAGATCACAAGATACATTTTTTTTCTTGTCGGGATAAACCTACTGGACAATCTCAGCGCATCAACACTGAGATAGATGGGTCCAGATGGGGAAGCAGAAGTGTTCAAGCCTGCGGCTTACCAACCGGAACAGGTAACTCAAACGTGAAAAGTTGACGACCTACTACTTCAAAAGTACCTCGCGTCTACATAAAGATTTATATTATTATTATTTTTGCATTGCATTGCGTGGAGAATAACTCTAAAGCAGGAAATGAAGTTACGACAACCTTTTGTCTTACATTATATCACATTTTGGTGAAAAATAAAAATAATAAAAAAAAACAAAAAAAACTTACCAACAGGACTTCCTGAAAGCTCGTCTGGCAAGTCGAATCCGGTGGGAACTTCCTGGGCGTTGGGCTCTGTCTTGACTGCACTCACCACCTCTGCCACGTCGACCATTCTGTTAAATCGGTCTAACTCCTTCGCAGGCAAGTCGCTTGGGCAGCCCGCCTGCTACGCATCGGAGGGGGGGGGGAGGAAGAAAAACAAAATTAGAAAGGGTGTTAAGGAGGTGAAAGAAAGAAAAGAAGAAGAAGAAAAAAATCGGGAGGGGTAAAAGAAAGAACAGGTTTGTAAGAGAAAGGCAGGAAATTAAGTTACAGGAAGGAAACGATGATGATTCGCAAATTAGAATATTCATCAGGGTGGTAAATGAGATCAACACACGAGGGCTTGTAGAGATAAGGGATCCACAACTTACAGCAAGAGGGTGATTGGTGATAGGGCACGAAGGAGGTGGGGGGGGGTGGTTGCAAGATGGCGCAAAAGTAATGCTGGTTGTTTGGCCTGATTTGATTTGTGGTCACGATGGCATTGGCAATGTGTCGCTGATAAAGGACAACAAAATCTCAAGGTGTTTTCCTCAACGAATCCATGTGGACAAAGCATCATCTTCCTCTGTTAGCACTCAACAAGTGCTTCTGATGATATTCCCATATTGCAACGAAGCTTCCTTACTCCAAAAAAAAAAAAAAAAAAAAAAAAAAAAGTACATGCTCTGAAAACATTCCAAAGGAGGAACGACTTACGAGTTCGGAGGGCGCCTTGGCGGAAATTTTCGCAGCCGTCTTATCCAGTGCCATTTTGATATGGTTACGGTTAACGAACGAAAACCAAAATAAAAACTGCCAACTACACGCTGAATTTCTCTGTCGGGCGAGGGGAAAGTAGTGGAGTGTTCTCGGGCAGGCACATGTTACTGCCACAGCTCAGCGAGCAATGGGGTCCAACAACCCTTGTATTAAAACTTGTGAATCAAAAACATCTGGGGTGACTCATTTAACCAATGTCTGGATTGGCTGGTCAGTAATTGGCAACAGTAATATAATATGCTAATGAGGCGACTTTAGGTCAAAGATGAAGAGGAGTCTATTTTGAGGAAGGGGTGATTTGCTTGGGACTTCTTTTTCTCTTACCTGAATAGGGGGGTTCCCTGATATATGTAATATAATACTTTAAAATCTGTATGTGTGTGTGTGTGTGAGGATGGAAGGGAGAGAAAAAAAGGGGGGGTACTCTGTGTGTGCTAAAAATAGAATTTAAGCACGATCTTAGTGTTGGGTGATTTTTGTTTTTCTTCAAATAATTTCTTGGTAAACCTCAGGCAGGGTTGAGAAGTTGAAAAGTCTTGAAATAGTGGCCCTACTGCTGTGAGGCTGCTGTGATGTTATTTCTACCAATTTTCACCAATTAGGCTCAGATGACTGGAGTCAGCCACATTTAACCCAGTCTTTGCTGGATACTGTGTATGTGTGCATGCTATACATCATGTAGGATTTTTTTTTTTTTTACTATCAACCATTTCGCAGAAAAAGTATAAAGGTCTTTGTACTGTATGTTGTGATTGAGCAATCATATGAAATTGAGTTAAAATATTTGTTTGAATATGACCCGAGACATTCAATGCTTAATATTCTTTATGAACCCATGTAATTATGTCAAGTTACATTTCATTACATACACATGATCAATTATAATTGGTAATGAACACCAAAATGTTCGGATTTTTGTATTCCTAAATCAAGAATGTTACAGCTACTGACACCGCCATTAAACTCTCCAGAAAAAGAGGGGGGTAAAAAAGGATTTTTGTATTCCTAAACTTTTCGATCTAGGCCTGAACTTGAGACTTGTACAATTGTCCTTATTTTATAATCTGTTGGTTGTTGTTGTTGCTGTTGTTGCTGCTGTTTTATATTTGTTTGACTTTGTTGTTGTTGTTTGTTTTGTTTTTGGGGGAAGAGGTGTTGGTAAACACCATCAACTTAAAGCAAGGAAAATTGTCCGAAAGACTTTGAAAACTAGTGGCTTGAAACCAGTGGAGAAGATGATGCACTACAATAAGACGGCACTGTCATCTCTTTAAATTAAGATCAGCGATGCCTGTCACTCAGGACATTGAACCTACAAGCGCCATCCATTCATTAGTTAACGCTGATTGTTATTTATATAACCATAGAGCTACATGTCAAGTTATAACACAGGTCAGGACAGTTCTTTGCCCTCTTAGGGGGGTGTGTACACCCGACTGACCAATGAGAAACCTGGACAGGTCCTAATGTGTACCCAAGTGCTTAAAAGTTGATAAGCACCATCCAGACCTATTTACTGGAAAATTCCCAGTTGAAGTGGGCTGATGTTTATTTTGTGTACGTGTGAACAATAAACAGAATTGTATGTTACTGAAGTTGAATATTTTGTGGATGACTAATAAGTGACCCCATTTAGGTTGGAAGCAAAATAAATAAAAACACGCAAAATTGTCAACAAAGTAATGCTGGTATTTGTAGAATTAAAGATCCAGTCGACTATGCAAAATGACAACGGATTAATGATCCACCCAAAAACATAAAATAGAGCTGAGTAGCCGCGAGGAAATGTACTAAAAAAGTGCAATGCGCCTTTCAAAAGATATAATTATTTATAAAGGAAACCCTTTATCCTGGAACAATGAAATCAAAACGAGCTCTCAGGGAATTCACATGCAACAAACCAGTTGGGATTATAACGGAATCAAAAACAATATCTGATATAATTTTAAATACTAGTTTTTATTATAAAGAAACTTCACATTTGTGTGTTACTTTAATGCATGCAATTATCGTTAGTTTTTTTTGGCCCAATAAATTATCATTGTTTGTTTGTGTATTTTAAAATTGTTTGTTTCTTATTTATTTCCTTCAATGTTTGTTTTTGTTTTCAATTGTGAAACAATGTACTAACAGGTTTCCTCTGGTTCTACACGATGTATGCATTTACCAGGATTGACACGTATTATGCAGGGCTCATGTTATACTGTTATTATGGATTTCCTATTTTTATTTCTTACTTTCTTTCATTTTAACGGTATCAACAGCTCTCGCTTCACTTGCTCTTTGTGGCAATGTTCAGAGGGGGAAGTATTACACTGTGTTGCCTCAGGTAAACGCGTCAATGTTAGTCTTAACACCTGATACTAAGCCAGTGTGTACACTGCCTTTGAATCTTGACAAAGTCTAGAGATTTAACACTTCTTGTGTCTGCATGCTGAATCCACGACCCAACCAAACAGAGAAAGAATCAAACACACTCATGAAAAATGACCTAGGCAAGTTGACAGTATCCTGTGTCAGGTAGCGGTAAAGTGTACCGCTATTATATCCAACACCAATTCACAAACTCACAAAGCCCAGCACTAAAGATCTATTCAATACAACATTATCCCCAGAGATTGGTTAATGTTGACGGAATTGATGATAATCCATACAGAATTTTCACGTCTGACTAGTAGTCGGGGCTTTAATTTTACACTGGATCATGGATGGGGCCCCGAGGACTGTGAATCTAGCATCGGGCCACTCAGCTCACGACCAGACGAGTCCTTGATGGTCTTGTGTTTTTCAATTGAATAACAATACCTCACTAAGTGTAGGCCTATTATCTTTAATTTCAAAAAAGGATGTTTATGTTTACTAGCCTACATGTATGATAGATATCTTTTAATTCTGATGAGTGTCGTAGTATACAGGCCTGATTGCTTCGTTCTTGAAAGGGCAAGGGCACCAAGGCATTTTCTTCTTGATAAAGGGCACCTCTATGAGTTTATAATGAGTTACCGGTTGGTGTAAATATAGTGGTTCTGATAGACTTTTTCATTATAGGAAAAAACTTTACGTTAAGATCAGTACATCCCTACATTTACAGTATGTAAACGCTATGACTGGCTAAGACAAGACACGTATGTAGGCCTACTGATAGAAACCTACTTTATAGCAGTTTCTACAACCGGTTTCTTTCAGAATCATCGCGTCCTATTCAGACACGCAACAAAAGAGGAAGTGATTCAAGCACAGAAAACTCTGCAGTATTTTTTCAGTTTTCTATGACACTGTTTTCTTTCAAAAAAACGAAGAGGAAATCATCTGATCAGCTGAAAAGCTGCATGCTTGCCATTTAAGAGATCAAGCCTTAGAATAATTTCCACGGTGTGACGACCGCAAACCTCACAACATGGCCAATATGTTGTGAAAGCGCCCATTACATCACGTACATTCATCAAGCAATTTTCCTCACGTTTAGTGTCTAATTCTTCACTCATTGTCCACACAACACATTAAAAAGAGAAAGCTACATGATACACTCCCATGACTTGGTCAAATTTGAATTCGCGAAAAAATATTTCACAAATAAAAAAATTCTTTACATCTTTTTGCTGTTCAACTGAACGAAAAACTCTACCGCAAAAACTGTGAGTAGACATGTGTATGATAAACACATAATACCAGCCGATTTTCTCAAATCTAATCTATGCGTACATTTTGTTATTATTATTCGCTCCTTTTAATTAACACTAAGTCGTTGATTCTACAGGTCAGTTACTCTCAATAACACTGCTCATAATCACAGCCAGGGCATGTAGTTTGGAACCCATTGGTTTTACAGGCCTACCATGCACTGAGCTTGTTAATAAACTACCCATTCTGGTAGCTACAGTTATTTCCTAATCCCCTTTGTTCCCTATTTCCAGTTCAGTGAAAAGCCTCAAAGGTGTTTTATCAGATAAAGATTAGGGGATAAGCTGAGTAGCCTGCTAGGTTAGGTCATGGGGTAGGTATTTCACTCAACAGTTGTAAGGTTTCTCTCAACACAGGGGCCTTCTTAAACCAAACATGGTCATAATGTTCTTTCATAGTTTACGACTACCTTGGTAGTTGCTGATGAAGGAACAGCGAGATGGGGAGAGTAGAACAGGTGTTAAACCTGATTCTTTCCTGCACGGCAGTACTAATCTGGAATATCCTTAATGGGCAATTTCACAGTTATTCACATTATCACATAAATCAGAAATCAATTTTTTTTTAAGACTGAGACTATAAAAAAAAATTAATAATAATGATTATAAACAACAAATCACAAAAATTACATTAAAAGTCAACAAAGCCAAACCGACTAGCGGTGGGGATAAGTTGGGTCCAAAGGGGTTTTAGAACTTGAATTGAATTGAAAATAAGCGGTCCAATTTGCTGACGAAAGCCGACTTCCAAATTATTTAATACTTTCAACCAAATGAAAGTTAAACTTGCGCCCATCCAAATTCAGTACAAGTTGTCCAAACGACCGTTTTTGGGAAATACTGTACGTAACAACTTGCTGTGAATTGAGAATCTGTCACTTCCAACAGCCCGACTGTCTAATAATGGGTCCATAGCTCACACCATGGTCCATAAAGCCCTTGACATGGGTGGGCTTAAAAATCCCACACTACAAATAAATAAAATGTTGAGATTACAGGACTTTTGTGTGATCCAACCATCAATTTTATATAATCACTCCCCCGTAGTTTTGAAAAAATGTTGGATTAAAAAAACAAAATCATTATTTACAGCAGTCTGAACTACCTCTGTGGAGTTTATTTGCTTTGTTTGATCATGCAACAAAAATAATTTAAAAAAAATCAAAAAAAATCTGAATCTAGCAATCCAGTATTATGTACATAAATCATCAGAGTAATTTCTGTGACATTTGAACAAATTTTAAACATCACGATCTGTCAGATTTCACTTTTGAGACTTAGGTGAAGTTTGGCTTTTGGTTCTGAGGAGTGCAACCAGCTCTCCTCAATAATTTAAGGAGATAAGATTACAGTCTCTCCTCGTATTTCTTAAAATGAAGGACTGGGTTGTAATAATTTGAGACAAATTTTTCGTGACTCAGTTTCGTAAGTTCAAAACTAATGATGTTAAAGCGACCTTACCTTAAACAGCCTAATCATATCCAGAGCTCTGGGTCTTGGCTTTCCTGGTCTGAAGACAGTCTGTTGTCCTTGATGATGATGCTGCTGCTGTGGATGAGGATGATGGTGATGATGATGGTGATGTTGATGTTGATGGTGGTTCATCTTGTGAGCGGGTTCCAAAAGGGCAAGGTCTGGCACTACCATCGTTGTGGAGTCTGCGTCTTGGCGATACATCATCGTCATTAAAATATTCTTTTACCTTTTAGAGACGAAACAACAACAAAGTTTTGAGAATGCACAGCGTTTCCTATAATTATTTACATTTTTTTAATAGGCATAATAGCATCTGTAATACTCAATGCATTTATAACTGCATTTATAATGCATAATTTATAACTGCATCGGGCTAAAGAAAAAAAAAATTTGGTTTTGGTTTAATTAGGTCTACAGGTTAAAACCAAAAAATAATAGTCACATTCAGAAAATTGGTTACTTCGATGAATGATGACAATGTTGACATATTAACCATCGTCGAATTCTGCCTCCACGGTGTATTTATGTATTACAAAAGGTTTCAGAAATGAAAACTAACGTAAATAATAGGCCTCAATGATGATGCCGTTATGAAATCATTGAACGCTAAACATTTTGTGAGCCGCGGTGATGCATGATAATGCTTTATGATGACACTAATGATGGGGTTGGGAAGATGATAAGGGTGTCCTTATGTTGCAGATTGATGATCGGGTATTGGGCTTGGGAGTGAAAATGATGTAGGCAAGATGGATGAAGAGAACGCGTGCTGAACATCCGACTGCCACTTTTTCACTCATTGAGCTTAGAAAAATCCAGGCCTGGTTGCTTTGTTCCTAGAAAGGGCAAGGGCACTCAGGCATTTTTCTTCTTGATAAAGGGCACCTCTATGAGGAAATTGTAAATTTGTTCTGGAACATTTCAAGGGCACCAAGGCAATGACCAGAGGCAACGGAGGCAATTGCCTTCGTTGCCTCCGTGAAGTATCAGGCCTGAAAATCTGCCGACCAGATGTACATTAGAAAGGCCTACTGAGTGCTAAATCTACAGTTGGTCAGCACAGCATGCAGCACAGGTCTTAACACTCCATTTTTTTTAAAAAACTACAATTACAAGATTTATACAGCTTTTCATCGATAAAGCCTAAAGCCAAAGTGCACTTTACGAGAAAGCAAAAATCCTAGAAAGGAACATTTGAAAGGGCCACCAAGGCAATGGCCATGATGACCAAGGGAATGAAAGCAAATGACTCAATTATAAATTGCCTACAGTTGCCTGAAATCATCATCTTTTCCCCCCAAGAAGGATGCTGATGCCCTTTGATCGTAGTAACAGAATGCTGTGATGATGAGGAAGAGAGATGAATGGCCAAAGAAATGGAATTTAACAACCAATTTTATTCATTTTATTAGGTAGGTTGGATAACAGGCTGGCCTACTTACTGACTGATGATGATGTCATGTGATGTAGGGTCTACATTTGATAGTTTCAACAATGTAAGATGATCCAAAAACTACACTACTAGTACTAACTTCAACAAATAGTACTACTACTACATACTAGTATTACCCACCTAAATGCAACTAGTTTCATAGTGACCATGGTGAGAGTGGTACTATGTAGATCTAATAAAAGTTTACTAGTTATAACCAAAAGCAAAATCATGTTTCACAAAATAACAGGCGCTCGATCTATTTTGAACATGCCGAGTGAAAATGCAACTTCAAATAAAAAAAAACTAAAAAAAACCAAAACTACAAAATTATTATACAAGTAATAAGTATTTCCTTTTCAGTTGTGCCTTTTTCGTCACGAGTAAATTCACGTACCTTATTTGTGGAGGTGCTCCAAACACCTGGAGTTATCCCCAATAAGACGGGCTCGAACCTGCGATGCACCGTCGATCGGGAAACAATTCACACCGTAAGACTTCTCAAATCCCAAAAGGTGTTTTAAAACAAAATAAAATAACTAGTCGGTCGTTGTACTTTTCGGCGTTCTCGCTACACACAGGATATCCCACGATAACAGAAAGACAAGAAACTATGGTGGCATGCAACAGAAGAAGCGGTGTGTGTAGCTGCTGTTGCAAACATTTGTGTCACGTTGTCATGTTAGGACGAGTTCTTAAGTGATGGCGGCTGGATCGCACGTTGATCGCAGACGACGATACACGGTGATTTTCGGCGTGACACAAGTTTCCGTGCGGGCATCGCAATCGCTAGTAATGGTAGAAACTACAATGCACACTTGACTGTGGTTACACTGCACACATCAAATCAACACAACGTGGATTTAGAGCAATAATCATTTCACATCGCGTGGGGGACAGCAACCTGCAGGTAGAGAGAGCGTGTACTACAGCGCGAAAGAAGTCCATTCATCAATTTCCCCATGGTGCGGGTCAACTAATCCGCCAATCCTATTGGCCAACGGTTGACCCCAAGGCGTGGCTTTCCAGAAATCAACCCTGACGTATCACAACGTCACTCATAAATAATCGTCAACACAACAGCTGGGCCAATAACGGCCAATCAGAAACGCTTATATCAGTTGATTGATAGTTTACGTACATAAACAGTGTGACGTGCGTCGATGCATAGTAACAAGTGTCTCTGTCAATTAGCCTTATAAGGCATCGATAAACTTTGACCCCGCCAAAGCGCATGAAATCACACAATCAACTCGCACAGTGATTGCGTGTTATAAGTTACAATATTTATACTCTGGTTTCTATACTATGTTTATTTAAAAAAAAATGTATAACTTTGTTTGTAACTCCTTCATGAAACCGGAGAAGTGAAATTTGATATACACACCCGCCGGTTCATAATTCAATGGATTTAACGGCAAATAAACGATTCATCATCTGCCCGCATGTCCCCGGATCATCAGGTGTTCTCATCTAGCGATCAATTTACAAATCCGTTGCCACGGAAACAGTTGCGTCAGTCAATTCTTTATCCATTTGGATGAAGTGGTTGTGCGCAGGACGTGTGGTGGATGCTCTCACGGAACCCCCCAAATCTACACTGCAAATTTGTGCAGATTGAGCGTCCACGCGTTCAACCCAAAAGAGTCTAACTTTAAAGGCATGTTAAACCCTATCTTTACTAAGCGCCATTTTCGCCAGCACAAAAAATGATTACGTATGAACAGTGCGATGGGACACTTTGACATTTCCATTCTTCAGAATTTGATTTCTCTGTCAAAGTATATATATGCCCTACGGGACATGCAATGCTCTGGCACAAGGATAAAACGTGTCACTGAGTATAACAATAACATGCGTAATAACAAGTAGGGCATGCCTTTTTACATGGGTTTCGATCTTCAAGAAGTGTGGGTCTACAAAACTATCAGGGCTGCTCAAGCACACAAAATAGCTCAGCACAAAACAATTTTAGTTACCAGAAATTTAGGTTACCAGCCAAAAATACCATATCACACGTACACTTTGTGACTGGTTTTCTGCTAAATTGCGCTTAGCAGAAATTTCTTCAGCGATATTTTCTGCTGAAGCAGCTCTTAGAAATTGGACCCAGCATAGAGCACTTGCTCTATGGACCCAGGCACGGGGCCCAATTTCATAAAGCTGCTTAAGCACAAAGAGTAGCTAAGCACAAACGAAATCATGCTTACCAGAATAAGGTTACCAGCCAAAAATAGCATGTCACATGTACCGTCAGTGACTGGTATCCTACTTATGAAAATGTTAAGCACTTTAAGTAGCTCTATGAAATTGTGCCCCGGTCATTGCTCTATGCATGAGGTAGGAAATAGATCTCCTACCTCCATGCTATGGTATGTACATGGTATGGGCATAACCCCCATCTCAAAGGTGTGATATCGGAACAGTTCATCACTTCAGTCCTGAATTTCGATGATATGGAAACAATTCAATCAAAATTCCATCAAAATGGAATTAAATTTGACCTTTTGACTTTACCAAAAAAAAAATCCTGTGTGGACTGGTTTTGAACCTTTTTATTGTTGATTAAACGAACCGTGCTGGTTGGCATGGACGGCCAAATGTAGCAAAACATTCAACAAGTCTTCCTGACAGACGTTGTGACCAAATTCAACATTTTTTTTAAGGCTTTCTATTTTTAAGAAAATACATCCCATTATTGGTTGGCTTGTTTTCAACAAATTCTAAACAATTTTTGAACATTTCTGTGTACAATTTTTTTGCAAACTGTGTTTATCTGTTTTTGCTTTACATTGATGGCTCCCCGTAGTTTCTCCATCTTGGTTGGAAAAAAAACTCGGGCTGTGACGTTGCAAACAAAAGGTCCAGGCATGCATCCAATGACACCCTTGTTTCAAATTTCGCTATGACATGGTAACACTGAACATGTTTACACCATGATTTTAACGCGAGGTTAGAGACTTGTATTTTGTCTATTGGAAAATGAGTGCATCACACATATCTTAATTCGACTTTTATGTACAGTGCCTCTTTAAATCTGGTGATACGAGATTTTTGAGACAACCTAGGGAGATCATAGTGTAATAACTATTAAGTGATGGGTGGGGGGGGGGGGGGGGATTGATGTTATAATGTGATCATGGGATTGGATGATCAGACGTTGCAGCCGTCATGTTGTTTATTACCGATAAATCACCCGGAAATGAAAACAACAATTTGAAGTGTACAAATTCCCTCAAATTCACATGACTGAAATAAGCACGTCCATTATACCCGTCTCATAGGCCTAGTTACTCTACCCAAAATCTCTGTTAATGACGAAGGTTTAAAAATAACATAATTATGTTGGATAATTCATCCTGATGTACAAGTTGCTTCTTTTTTTTAGCGGAGGTTGGACTGAATGCGAGGCCCAATTAGTAGCTCAGGGCAATTCGGTCTAATGATCCAGTCGTCTACTTCAATTTCCTTTTGGTTTCTTCATCTTTCTTATTTTTTATTTTTATTATTATTTTTTTTCTCGAAAGGTGTACATTACACTCCATGGCCTTTTTGTTGTTGTTTATCTTGTTGTTTATCCTGTTTCCCTTCTCGATCTCCTGCTCTTCTTCCGTCTTTTACAGTACACCATTGATTACTTGGATACTTAGTTGATTGGCCTCTTCTCCATAGGGAAGGACTCGCAGATTCTTCTTGAAAATAGCCACATCAAGTTCAGGAACCTTTTTCCACGTTTTGACCAACACTGATTTGAAAAAATGGCCTGCAAGCTGATTGGCTGTAGTGCGCCTAGCAAAGAATTTTTTGGAATGTCCTCTGAGCTCGTCGTGAGGAGAGAAAAACTTGTCAGGGTCCGAGTTGTAATTTCCATTGAGAAATTTGAATGTGTTAACAAGATCAGTTTTGGTTCTTCTCTCTTGTATAGATTCCAAAGTAAAGTTGCCTATGGCGTACATTCTTGACACTTAATCAGAAATAGAGATATCTCTATTTCAGGCGTACAAAATTAACATTTAATTCCAGTGATATCTGTCATAGTGCCTCCCCCCCCGCCTCCGTATTTTCCAAAGCGTTCGACCGAATTGAAACTTGCCACAAATGTTCATTTCACCGAGTTCTACATGATGACGTCAAAACATTTCTAAAAATTGCCACTAGAGGGCGTTTTGACTGTTTTTTGCACATTTTTGGTCAAAAATCGTGTTTTCCCCATAACTTCTGTATTTTTCGAAAATTTTCTGTAATGTTTCGAAACTTGGCAAACTTGTACATTTTCACAAGATCAATATATTTTGAACCTAATTTGGTTACTGGAGTCATCTTTGGTGCGTTAAAATCCATTAATTTATCGCATTTCTTCTTTTTTGGGGGGTGGGGGAAATTGTTTTTTTTCTTAATTTTTTTCACTTAAAAATCAAAATGACCGCCGCCAAGGGCCCACGGAGAAATAATAAGGCTTGGTTGACAAATCCAAATATTTTTGGGGTCTGAAAAGTAAGAAATTAGCATGTTAAAAACAATTTTTTGTTACAAAAATTGATATAATTTGACCGTCATACTTACAGACTGAAACACAAAATCCAAGATGTCCGCCAAATGTGGCGGCCATTTTGAATTCCCAAAACCATTTCAGACTATCGCGTGACGCGTCACTATCACTTTTCTGGCAAAGAAATCAAAAGTAAGTGGAAACTATGTTCAAAAAGTAAAAAGAAAATCACTAAAAAACAGTTCAAATCGTGTGACCCAAGGTCAAACAAATGGTTGCCATGGCAACAGATAATCCCCGGTATCAACTATTTTTTGCCAATATGATCCTGGATATATTTTGGGAAAAGTCAGAACATTTCGCGGTGATCGGAGTTAGCGTTAAAAAGTTACGGGGAAAAATCGTTTCGGGGGGCACATTGTGTGCTCCCTCCCGGTCCTGATAGGGTTAAAAGCTCATTGCGTCGTTTTCTTTGCGAGAAAACGGTAAAAATGCATTTGACATTTTTGTACGCGTTCTTAGGCAGAGTTTTAGTATCTCTTGCAACGTAAATTAATTTTTGATCTTATTTCATTTCTTATTCACAAACGATCATACTTCAGGCAGAAATAGTTAAAGGAACGCTCTGTATCATCACTATCTTTAAGATAATAACGTAAATCTGTGAATATTTATGCTTTTCTTTCTTACCAATGTTCAGCTGGGGCTTTAACAAGATATTTTGCGGGTAGTTGTTTGTTTCATGATGGAACATTGCTTCCAGAGGCTTATTTTAAAGTTATTACATTTCACATTACCCTTTGAGAAAGACTCTGCTAGCGGTCGAAACCGGTGAGGCCATAAACGACGTTTTGCATTTAAATCATACACTCTAAAAAACTCCCGGGTCAGAATTGACCTGGATTCGAGGTCCAGGGCCAGACCTTCCTTCTGGCGGGTCAGGCTGACCCTTATACTGGTTACAAACTTTGTATTTTGACTGGGATTCATGCTGCGTCAGTTTGCAAAGTTTGGGGTTCATTTGATGACGATTATTTTGAAAAGATTAATTTTCCATTGCACTATCAACCGGAGTGATTTGAAACTATGTTTAAAAAACATACTGCTCGTTACACTTTGTCCAATTTTGGCTGATTTGACCCGAAAATTTAGATTTGAATTTTAAATGTATTTTTTTTTTATTCGGGAAGGTTATAAGCTTTCTTTGAAGGTATTACACGAAAAGAAAAATCCACTTAGTGGTAGTTAATGAGAAACTAAAAATGAAAGAATTATTGTCGGGATCGCAACGTTAATTCACGTCCACCACCAGCCATGAATTATTCATGAATGCGCATGTTACGTGTATTTAGTACATTGTCCGTACATACGAACATTGTATGTTTTACGTTTCGAAACAGCATCAACAGTCAAAAGTCGCCAAAAAGAAAAACAAAAACCAAAAACAAACAATTTTAACAAATTATACTAATGATTCATCGAAAACTGGGCCATGCAACTTTAATATTTCGGGAAAATCTTTACCTTATCAATCATAATATCGAGACAATCAATGGACGGGAAGGCGCCATCTTTTTTGCTTAATGTGACGTCATCTTGCCAAAAATAGATGCAGTAAACACTATTCATTCCTACCGGTCAATTGATCCACGAAGACTATTAATTGATGCAACAGAAATTATCTACCAATTAATTTGGTAGAGAATACTATCGAAAAAGCTGTATTAATGTTAATTGTTTTCCCCCGTAAACAACAGTTCCGTGTGTATACACCATCCCGAGTGCCACGATACAATCGAGCGTCTCTGACCAAGCATGGACCAGGGGATTGTAAGTAAATGACTCTTGATTGACCACAAATAATTATGAATGTTGGACAATCCAACACCGTCGTGAGTTTTTGTCTTGGGTCATCATCAATGGATAATAAACAAGTTAATTCTTTAAGTTATTGTGTTATTGATGAAGAGCATCCCGCTTTATGTGGGGCAACAGTGGACCACGCAGCCACGCAGGTAGATCCATTATGAGACCTACTACAAACTCCCCAGCCGGGCCGCAGCCGGGCCCACCAGCCTCTCTCCACGGTGACGGCACTGATGGGGGAACCATCTGCACTGCAAATGGCCCATCACTCCAGTCTCACGTTAACTCGTCTTGAGTCGGCGCATTAACTTCGCGCCGAAGGGCCAATCTCCCGGGACGCAACAAGCTGGTTCTGGTTCTTGTACCCGCAGGCAAATCAACAGCCGTGACTGCTTGACCAGGTGTTTCCTTGGTGATAAAAACAGGTGGTTTCGCTCTGCAGAAGCAGCAATCCTATACAGTCTGGGTGAGGAGACGGTGTTGCCTTGCCCCCTCCACCCCTACCTCCTACCCCCTTCCCTTTCCAAATGGTAAAAATGACAAAGTGGCGATCACCTCCCCATAGACTTAATGAACATCGAACAACTTCAAGATACACGAAGGTGTCTCAGGTGTTAGAGATAATGCACCTTCGTCGGGGTGCGGCCATTTTGCTTTTCTCCCATTCACCCTGACTAAATTCCTTCCTCCAACCAAAAGGAGGCTCAACAGCGGGAATGACAGTCTGGCCCCTTTTATGAAGGATAAGAACTGCCTAATACACAGGCAACCTGACGACGATGGCGAAGGGCTGTATTTGTTGTACGATGAACTACACTAAACATCAACCAATCATATACATGCGTAATACTCAAAAATACTATTTTTTTTAAAGTCTGCTCATTTTAAGTTTTCGAATGAAATTTACTCTGTTCGATTGAAACTAGGGACAAACCGCAAAAGATCTGTCTCTTCTGGCCTCAATCGAAAAGAGTGGTTTTCAATCTAATTACAGTGATTTTTAATCTAACCTTTTAAGAGAGTGTATAAGCCGCTTCAATTCAAATCAAATATTATATGCTGACAACTTCTTTTTTATTTTCAATTTTTGGCACGTTAGCCGTAGATTTTTCGAGATATTAAATGCTCATCCAAATTTAAAACACCCTTGAGCAAGTACACTGGCCAGACTCCATCTTGCGAAAGGGCCCTATATACGCTCGTCAGCTAAATAGGGCCAATTTTCGAGGACTAAACGTACCCGAATTGCCCCGGGGTTGAAAGTCAACAACCCCACGTCATAATATTGAACCACTTAAGTTCAACAGTCTCTAAAAGCCATGACTTTCAAGTTGTGGGTTTACAAACTGTTCTTGATACGGAAGCTTCAAAGTGACCACCCGGATTTCCGAGTCGCTGAAGTAATGTATCATGGAAAGATGGAATACTGAAATGTCACTTGGAAAGATGGAACAATTATCTTGGAAAGATGCAATAATCGCCGTAAAAAGACTTATTCCTGAGATAAATATTCCTGTATTCCAATTTGTTTTAATGATAAATTACCTCAGTAACTTGGAAACACGGATGGCCTTCCTGAGCTTCCGTATCTTGAGGCTTGGCGCCAGATTTTCTCACCATGATTCACACACGGCAGTAGCTCCAATTCGGACATTAGTATCCCCACCAGTTGAATACTGTGACGTCATGGCGAGAATCAGTGCTTTTGGAATAATATATCGTCTGCAACAACTGAACTATGTAAAAAAAAATATATATATACTGTATAAATAAATAATAAAAAAATGCTAGTTTTTATCACCAAACATAAAGAAACTTGCTTCAGCTTGAACGTTCTCATTTTGTGTTATCGATTGATTTATCAAAAAACGATGACAGACAAGGCAAGCCCTAATTTAACAAGGTCAAAGGTCGAATTCAGGTCAAAGGAAAACAAATGTTTCTCTTCAAAATTTGCATCTTGATTAATACTTGAACGGTACTCACTGATCGAATACATAACCCTATTTAAAAAAAACGACAACAATGTGCCGGATTGGTAAGTATAAATGCGATAAAACAAAAGTCCACGGCCAATCCTCCAGAGAAATACTTCCATCCGAAATAATGAAAGGCAATTAGGGGGTGGGGGCGGGGTAATATTACTGCCTCATGATTTTAGCACTACCGGTATGAACTGAGAACATGCACAAATTAATAAACATAACTAGTTCTCCGTCGTCTCTCACTCTACTACTATAGTCCACGAAGTTTTCACAGGTTGGTGGTACGACGGCATTAAGAACTATACATAAGAATCTTAGATGAAGAAGGACAGTCAGACATCCAACAATAAACGATCTTCAGTATTGAAACTTGGTACCAGCCTACCAGTAAGACCACCCCTTTTAGTCCCCGAGAATATTTTTTGCCAGGAAGAAGAGGTCATTGAAGAAAATTGTCCAAAAAGTACTCGAATTTGCAAAATGTTGAAATGAGCACGCATGAAATCCCCGACGAAAGTATTATTTATAGTTTTCTGGGAAAACGTAACCCTTCCCCAGCCCTCCAGCTCAAAGCCCCCAATCCGACATTTTTAAAGTTTACTTATTTTCTCTCTTTATTATCACATTTTTAAGTTCTCCTTACCCAAGAGCAAAACTCATGAATCATCAACTTGGGCGTTAAAAAGACAAGACAGTCTACAACACTGTGTAAATGTCTGTTGAAAAGTTTATTGTCTACAAGAATGAACAAGTCACTTTCCCTGTGAGATCAGGTGGAAAATGGCAATATTCCTCACGGGAGGGAGGGTTTGAGGCATGGAGGTAAGAACGGTTGAGGTAAGTCCCCGGAGAACCCACCTTTCCTTTCTTTTTTTCCCCCGTAGTGCGGTGACTTGAGTCCATGCCCCGGTGGAGTGTTATTATAAGCCGCATCCGCACACAGCCTTTGGGAAGCTCGCTCGGCTTTTGTGTGCCCGTTATTATCACATCTGCGGACAATCAACGGAAGTACAATTTTAACCAATTTGGTCCATTATTTTGTTTTGACCCGACTGAACGTCACTTAACGACCCGACAAATCAACTCTTATGTGACTTAAGACGGTTTGAGACATAATTTTTTTCAGCTGATAAGATCATTTTTTTGCTTCTTATGTCGTTAACAATAGGAGCTTGAAATTGATTTACCATGCAAGGCTATGAGGTCTGATCATCATTTTGGACGTTGCACGGTGCACTTGCGTTGCCTTGTCAATCTCGTACAACTCTGGCTATGGTATATTATGATGGTATATGAGTGCGCTGAGTGCGCATAATAAATTCCTTCAAATGACATGAGAACCAACCAAGCACATTCTTATACGTAGTTTTTTTCCCCAAGTTATTCCTCTTCATCCTGCTCCAATCACTGTCTCCTCAGCCAAAGCTAGCATTTCGTCAAGGCCTTCGTGGCTTAGACAGCGATAGCCGCAGAGACCAATACTCGTCGTGCGCGCTGACTTGGTCTTCGCAGCATTGGCTTCGCGGCTATATACATATAATAGCCGCGAAAGCCTTGACGAAAGGCTAAGCCAAAGCAGATACAGGCATCTTTAGAATGTAACAACCTTTTTGATCTTCACCCAAGCCGCTTGCTTATGTTCCCACACAACATCCACACACAACAATTGCTGCGTCATGATAAAGGGTTAACATTTACAAGTATCAGGGCGAACAAGCTCTTCCATGATGTCTCAGTGTTCTGTTTTCTTCTTTAATTTCCCGAATTCCCTTTTACCGACCCTCCTCATTTTATAGTGGAATTGTGATGTTCTAGTTAACAACATCTCTCATGCTACTGTAAGAATTGAAACTGGCAATTGTTCCTTCAAGCTCTCTAGAGCCAGGTCGTGGAATGACCTTCCACTCGCCATTCAAAGCTTGCCGCAACTATCATGAGTTTCAAAAAACATGTAAAGGAGCACATTTTAAATTCAAATAATCTGTAATATATATTAGCTCTTTTATGGTTACTTTGGTGTTAATTCAAAAAAAAAAATAACATTAAAAAATCTTGAATATGAATTGACTTCCTATTTTTTTTTATTTGTATGCATTTAATGTAATTTTGACTTGTTTTTTGTGCCATTATTTCTTATTACTTAAAAGCTATGTATGATGTTTGTTTAGTTTTTTAAAATAATCTTTGTGTAAAAAAATATATGTACTGAGGACCCCCCATAAAAAGCAGTGCTTTGCACTGATTGGAGTTTACCCTCATTAAAGACGACATGAATAAAAAGTTGTGCAACTGCCATAATAGACAGTGAAAGTGAAAACAAAGTCAACGAAAGAAGTAGAGTTTTTAATAAAGAGTTGCATTATGCCTGTGTATAAGATCTCGAATCTTTTCAATTTTGGTTACAATATTATGTCACCAGTTTGGGGTCCTTGCTGTATAGCCACCGTCACTTATAAGCGAGGCGGTCAAGTATCATGATAACACTCATGGCACCCTTCTATTAAATAACCAGTTCTCAATCAGCCTCGTTTGTAAGAGCGGATACTCCATCATGATACCATGATAGTATCAAGCGAGGCAGTCATGTTTGGGCGGCTCGCTTGTAAGAAGTGACGCTCTGGCAAAGATTCGAAATGATTGATTTTGAATTGAAGGAAAATGTAACCGTGCTTTGATACAAGTCTCCTGACGAACGGAGCAGTTCTTATCAGAATAATTTGCAATTACGGTATTTTTTGTTTTATTTTTTTTGCAGGGGCAAGGGAGGGGGCACATTATATTTGTAGAGGATGCAATTTCAGTTTTAGTTCAAGCCTAAAGTTGCCTGATTGTAGCAAATTTGACCAGTGTCCGTGCAGACGCTGGGGGCGGGGGAGGGGGATGTTACACAGGGTGCAGCTGCCCCAACTACTCCACTGGTAAAGAACCATTTTTATAAATCGCACGCAGGAATATAAACATGGTGTACCGCAATCCAAAACCAAAATTGATTCCCCACAATGCAAAACCTTATTTTTTTTAAATATATATTTTTAGATGTAAGATTGAAATTACGTACTCACTCGAGTAGACTTTAACGATTTAACAACAAACCATGCAAACAGCATATGTTCAGCCGTTCATTTTGAACGAGTCAATAAATCAAACATGCCACCACACAAAAATAATACAATACACATTGTCTTGTTTGCGCTTTGTCCAAAAGAAAAACACATTACGAACAATTTTCGTTGACCCGTTTTCTCTCCGACTGATGGAAGTGACGGCTGGCCGAGGCCCACGTTCCCATGAGCCCGGGAAGAATAAGACAAAAGACCCTTTGAGATATGAAAATGGTATCGATATAATCTTCAATTCCGAGAGGGTCAGGCCTTAATATTAGCACGTAATTCGATTAGAGCGCGGACACCCAAAGTCGAATCGCAGAAGAGATGGACGAAAGTTATATTTTGAAGGATTTTGATTGGGTTTTCTGCATGCGATTTGAGATAACGGAACTTAGAGGTGCATCCAATAGCTTAAGCCCCAGCTTAACATTGGTAAACTGACTGCAAATGCTTCCATTCTTTGCACAAATCAAGATAGGGCCTAATTGTAATCAAACCAATCTGTGAAAATGCCAGCTCATTTCGTTGTCTGGTTTTGCAAGGAAACGGTTAAAATGCATTCAGCATTTTTTTTGTACGCATTCCTACAGGCACAGTTTTTATATCCCACTGAGACGAAAGTTAAATTTTGGATCTTATTTCATTTATTATCTAAAAACGATAGCACTTCAGGCAGAAATATTTCAAGGAAAGTTTTCTACCATCATTATCTTTATACCATGTAAAGTATATGTAAATCTGTAAACATTTATGTTTTTTCTTCTTACTGATGTTGAGCTGGGGCTTTAAAGGCAGGCTGTACCTTTGCTATTTTGAACCGTACGTTTGTTTCAATCCTATATACCGTATAAAACTAACCACTAAAAAAAATTGTTTTAAAAAGATGTTAGCGTTTTTGAGATCTCGGCGAAAATCCGGAGCGGTTTTTCCACGCAGAAGGATCCGAAAATGCTGAAACTGCATGTTTTTCATTATGTGAAAAAAAAAGCTTCATGCCTAAATAATTGGGACGGTACGACATAAACCTCGAGGATTTCGTGGCTGGGCTTGGCTTATATGGGATTATAGGACCTGCGTTGATTTACATAGAAAATCCACAACTTCACGGGCAGTGAATGCACATCAGACAAAAAACACTACCAGGAAGACTGTTTAAACTAACACCAACTTTGCACCAAAAAAGTTTTTCGAAGATTGACTATGCAGAAGGTAGGAAACTATAGATAATTTAATTTGGGAGGCTTATCGCCCTTAACTCTAAGCTGACGAGCTGAATTGGGAAGGACGCGGCTACAACGTTGTCGAGTCCCAAGCTTTTAATGGCGCCTTTTGGCAGGCAGCCAAATCGACCCATATTATAAAAAATGACCACCCGGAGCAAAGCCAGGGATCGAAAGTGTTTGATTTTCTTCCGGAGGGAGGAAAACCAGAGGGGCCCTGAGAGAGAGAGAGAGAAAAAAAAACTTGCTGCCCAAGAGAAAAACAACTTGCATAACTGAACTCACGTAAAATGTGCCTAGCCGGGGATGGAATCGAACCAGCGCAAATAGTGGTGCAAGGGCGAGCACTTCACGCACCAGCCAACCCATGCCATCGAAGAATTAATGTAAGTTGTCTTTTCGGAGTTTTCATAGCATAAAAATAGGTACTATACTGTGCATGGAATGCTATAACCCAACATGCGGATGGTCACTACAAGCTTCCGTACCAAAGTGACAAAGCCCCCCCCCTCCTTCAGTATAAGGCAACTGTCAACACAAAGACGCAACAGCGTCTTGAAGGTCAACCCACGGATACAGGATCGTACATGTGGTTATCATATACACGTCAAGTGGTTGTTATTAAGTTCATTGTACATTCTCATTCATTAAGATAATTAGACTACGGTGCCTAATGATAGAGCATGCAAGAAGAAACAGTTCCTAGCCTAGGTTAATCATTACCTAACGGCTAAGTAGAAACAGGTTTTAACGACTTGACAAAACAAACTTATCGGAATTCCTCCTTAGCTAACAACTTGGCGAGTAAACTTTTGTTAGATGCACTGCAAAAACTGGGGTGTTAAATTGATTATCTTGATTGTAATGCGACAACACCGTCATGGTGTTAGCCATCCCCATTGCTTTATTGTTGGTGAAATTAACACCATGTCGGTGTTGTCACATCATTTTGTAGATATACCAAGAGAATAAATTTAACACCCTATAGTTTTTGCAGTGTTATGTAACACTGATGATAGAAAAGAGGAATCGTGTACTGTACGTACCAGAGTATAAAACAGGTTATCCGTGACGTCATCAACACCATCATCAGGCTGTAAGTTCATCTTTTATTGGGTGAAGCCCACCTCAAGTAATTTCAATTCTCTTCTGGCACTTGTCATTCCACTCTAATGTTGCCGCGTGTTCATGGGGTGACTTCATCTCTCCATCCATCGTGACGTCTCATTTTTCACAACAGAGCCATACTGCTAGAGTCTGGACCTCCTGCAGGCACAAAACGGAAACATAGCTCAGTGGAAGAAAACATAAAACGTGACTTTTTTTAGGGAGATTTCTCCGCACATTTTTTGTGTCAACTTCTGATATGAAGACAAGGGGCCACTTTAGTCAACGCTTGCGCAGCTGTTATTTTTACAATTCTTAACTTTGGTGTGGTGATTACGAAACAAAATGTAAAATTACTCATAAAGACCAGTGTAGTATCTTGCCTTCCAAGAAATGCCATGGAATGTAGAGGTACTCTCTAAATGTAAAAGAGTGAAAATTTCACTCGCTTGGCAAAGTGGTGTCAGTTTAGCTCTTTTGAGTGAAAGTGGGTGAATTTCACTCTGGATCTAGTGAAAATACATGTTTTTCACTCTAAAAAGTCCAGCATTATGGCTCCTTGCAAGAGTGGCATGGTGGACAAAAGGAGTGTTTTTTCACTCTTTTACATTGAGAGAGTAAATATTCCTCTTTAGGAAAATAAGGTGTTATGACAACTATGATATTATGTACAATTATTATGTGGTGGTATGTGCCCCCTTTTGACCCCTTGCACTGACGTCACACGCGGTTACAGTCTGCCCATGCTCCGCCATTTTGAGAGTCAAAAGTGCTAGTGTAAAAGAGATGGTGTGCATCTTATTAATTCACGCGCGTCGATGCGAACGGCACACCGACGCATGGGGAATCTGACGACAAAATGGCGCAAACAATATTTACTCGTGTGATGACGTCAGGTGAAACTTAGGGGGATGCAAGTGTTAATGTTTCCCTGTAATTATTATTCGTACTATAAACCCTGAAAGCTAAGTTAGTCAAAACAGCGTAAGTTAGTCATTTTAGACCACATTTTGACTATAATTAGTCAAAAATGGTCGAAAATGACTACTCTCTTAAATAGTTAGATTGAAAATCACCCTAACTAAATTGAAAATCACTCATTTCGATTGGGGCCAGGGACAAATCTCTTGCAGTTTGTCCCTTAGTTTCAATCAAATAGAGTAATCGAAAATTTAAAAGAGTGATAAAGGCAGTTTTGACTAACTTTAGTTTTAGAATGTGGGGATGCAGAAGACGTGGTTGCAGTGTGGAAGGAGGTCGGGAAAAGGGGTTAGAAACAAATTTGCTGGTTAATTAACGATCATTTGATTTAGCATGGAACTAGGTCCAAGTTCATAGACCTGCTTTAAGAACAAACAGTATAGGAAAGCACAAAGAAAGTATGGATACCATGGTTATCAGCCAATTTACCATGTCACATGAATCTGTGGCTGGTATCCTGCTAAGTTTTGCTTCTGAGTTTTGCTTAACAGAAAATGATTAAGTAGTAATTGTTAAAGACTACGCCTATACACTTTGCGTGACCCAACATTAAAAACAAACCTGTGAAAGTTTAAGCTCAATCAGACACCAGAGTCACGGGGAAAAAAATAGTGAAAAATTCCATCCCTGTTTTCATCAAGTATTTCAAACATCGGATTTCGGACCCGCCAGATCAAATCTAGTTGTTTTACTACTTTCTCGAAAAATATCCGGGAAATTTGTTTGAAGGGAAATTTATTTGAAGGGAAGTTTCCACCCTGACCATCTTTATGCCATGTTACGTGTAAATCTATGAACACTTCTTTACAATGCTTTAACAGTTTTATGCAGTTGGTCCCCTTTGCTAATAATGATATGGTATTTTGGATGGCAAGTTATTTCCAAGCAAGATTTCCAAGATTTCTAAGCAAGATTTCCATGATAGTGAGATGGCTCCCTCTGCTCTGTTTAAGTAACTTTTTGCTGGCACCCAGAGAGTGTAGCCGAATTAAAAGTTTTGGCTTTTGGCTACGGCTAGATTTCTAGAATTGCCTATCCTTCAGCATTGTCGCATCAGCAGCCGACGAAATCCACCTAAGGCTTAGCCACTCTTCGAACCAAGCCGCCCTCGTATAAAAAAAATATTATTACACTTGACAACATCCCAGGCATGGGTTATGCTTGTTATGAAACGAATATTGTAACGCAGCACTTCATAAAACAATTCTTCCCCCTTCGGGAAACGTATGTGTATCGTAAGTGATCGTGGAGAAAGTTTATTCACTGATTACTGCTGGATCGTGGTTTTTTTTGGATATTCATCTCAACGGCGTTCGGGTCAAGGAGCGCGTCTGCACGACACCCTCGTGGGGCATTGCGGCGGCATTTTCACCGTCCGATCCGCAAGAGATTCCCGGTACTTGTCAGGTGACCGTATATATACGCTTTATGTACAAGTCATACCTTTATCCCACACAGGGGCTAGCTGTTTTTTTAATGAATACTAACTAATACAGTACAGGTGTTTCAAGACGGGTTTTAATTAGGATTTAATTCTCTTAAGAGCTGTATCAATATTTTCCGAAAGGTTACATCTTGATTCGGATTCAGGCAAAGTGGTGGGCAATCGAGAGCTATTTACATTGTGGGATGTTTCATTTAGGTAGGAACTGTATCTTGTGTTTTTTTAACATTATAGAGTTAACCCCACAACATTTATGGCAAGAAAGATTAAAGAACATGGACAATAGAAAACCTGTGTGAAAAACCCACTACGTCGCTCTACTAAAGATGTCTACACTATTCACGGGGAGGTTGTTGGACGAGTTTCACGTCTTTGAAGGTATGATCATCGTTGTTTTATTTATTTTATTTTATTTATTTATTTTTTATTTTTTTATTTATTATTTTTTTTTTTTGGGGGGGGGGGGGAGAAAAAAAGTATGGTGGACCTGAAGGGACATCATACATCGCCAATATCTTTACTTTGCGAAAATATTTGCGACGTCGCAAATATCTTTGCAAATATTTGCAATGTGGCCGCTATCTTTGCAAATAATTATAATTTATGATAATATTTGCGACGTCGCAATTTGCAAAGATATTTGCAATGTGTGATGTCCCTTCAGAGCCACCATAGACAAGTCACTCGCATCTATTAGTTTTCAATAAACATATATAACCAAACTATGCACGTTTTTATGACACGATGTTTTTAGTGGCGGGAGGTGTAGTATCGAAATGACTGTCGGTTTGCAGTGACACTATGAGTAAAATAATAATTATAGTTCTGATAAAAAACAGCGGCGTACCCCTCAGGGTGTGGGGCACGTGCCCCCACAATTGCCCAGTGCCCCCAGGCAACCCCACAAAATCCATATATACATGTAGTGCATTAATAAACATGGCCCCTGCCCCCCACCCCCATTTAACAGCAATGCACGTGCCCCCACAATTTTCCAGTGCCCCTCCCCCTCCCAGGTGCCCCCTCCCAGGTGCCCCCTCCCAGGTGCCCCCACAAAATCCAGATACATGTAGTGAATTTAAAAAAAAAACATGCCCCGTGCCCACTCAGTGAAAACATCCTGGCCCCGCCACTGGATAAGAACTATGGTTCAGAATAGTTCCGACTAGCACCAGAACATAGGACAAGTATTTATCAGTTAAATTTCTGTTCAGAGAAAAACCGAAAACCATTTTAATATAGTATTAGTATAGTAACTAGGTGGGTATTTTCTCGCACGGGTGAACTTTAGAACTGGGTTAGAACGTTTAGAACTGGTTAATAATAATAATAAAAAAAAAACTGGTTAAAAAAGCTGGTTAGAACTGGTTAATTAATAAAGCTTTCGGATTAAAAAATTGCCCAATTTTATCTTTTTCCCGATCGTGACCACTCGTGTATTTAAAAGACTGTTGGGTTTAAAACTCAGTTTCCTGAAGACGATCAGAGTGTACTGATCGAACCGTCGAGTTGTCATACCATCGGTTCTTTTCAGAACCACACCAACTCATTAGAGATAACTACATGGTGTCTCCGCAAACAAACTTACAAAGAACCCATTTGTTATGCAAGTTTTTTTTTCTCATAGTGATACGGTAGTTTTAAAAGTGACGGCCAGCATAAAGTTCAACACAAAAATTTCATTTTTTTTTTTTTTTTTTTTTTGTGCATACAATGACTTGGACAACTCCGGAATAGTTTATGGGGGAAAAACCCATAACGCATTCATAAATTTTGGAATGCAAAGAAGTATTGTACAATAGAATAAATAAAGAGCCATGAGATGGAATAACACCGTGGCGCTGAATATTTGCACTTTTTTCCATTTTAAAAGGGTTAGCTCATGCAAGAGATACATGCTTCATGGAAAAATGGCAACCAAGTGGACTTTCTAATGGCATTGTTGTCATTGTGACGTCATATCTCCTTCTGGGGACCCTCTTTGGCACGGTTTGAGTCACATCGTTCTCAGAACGCGGAACGGAATAATAATTTTGCCTGTGGGGAAATTCACCCTTTGTATTTTGTTTTCCGTGTATAGGGAAAAAATGGATAACAGAAATGCGTGTAGTGTGCCTTTTTGTACAATGGCAAGTGTAGTATTTTCCAGTCCCAGTCGCTGTAATGGTTTGTGGTTTGAATTTCTAAACAGCGTCTTCAAATTTAGAAAACTACATCTTTAACTTTAATTTGGATATGATATGTGAACCCCAAATGAGTATGATGGTATACATAACGACACTTCCTAAAGTAATGTACAACGATGGTAGAACACTTTCCTTGAAATGTTTCTGCCTGAAGTGTTATCGTTTTTAAATAATAAATGATATAAGATTCTAAACTAGTTTTCATCAAGTGAGACGAAAACTCTGCCTATATAGGAATGCCTACAAAAATGCTGAAAGCATTTGTACCGTTTTCTCGCAAATGAAAGAACGACATGAACTGACATTTTCACGGGTTGGTTTTATTACAAAAATGTCTCTGATTTGTGCAAAGAATGGAAGCATTTACAGTCAGTTTACCAATGTTGAGCTGGGGCTTTAAAAAGGAAACATAACTGGTAGTAATTAAAGATATATGGAGAGGGGAGGGAATAACAAAAAACAACAACATAGTTTATCAAAAGTTGTCTTGCTGTTATACTGCTACCGTGGAGTAGATTTCGGGAATTCGAAGGACTTCTTAATTTTGAAAAGAACTTTCCTGCCAATTTGGGTACTACCTGGGAAGGTGGGACATCGGCCTGATCTACTCTCGCTTTGAGGATCGAGGGAACTTCCCGTGATTTACTTCACTGGGATTCAGAAGTTACAGTGTAGAGTAACAATCCAAAATCTACACCCCCTGACGGTAGAATAATTCCAAACAGCAGGACAACTTCTGACAAGCAGAACAATCCGCACAGCAGATATTATGACATGGTGTTACCGCAAACCATTGATGTCACTGCCTTACCATGCCATGCCTCAAAACCTACCATTACCGACAGTCATCAAAAGTTAACAGTTTATCAACTCCTTTGACGCAAAAGTGTCATGCGTCTTTTATCATATACTAAAGAAAACAAGATGGCCACTTCAAGGTTATTCAGAGGAACAAATTTCCTTCCTTTGGGGGCAGCTAGCTTCGGGCGGAGCATGCTTAGCACATTCCGGCTCAGGATGATTAAAAATGACTGGAGTGGGGGGGGGGGGGGGGGGATGGGAAGAAGGAAGCAAGGTGGCAACTAGTGGGAGGGATACAGCTGCAATCACTAAGAAAAACAAAATAAGGCAGCTTGAAAATAATAGTCGATGTTTGGACACTTTTTTAGGTGTAATTGCCATAAGAGTTTTATTTTGGTCTGGCCTTCAACAGCTTGGAATTTCCGGGCAAGAAGGGCTCAGGCAAATAAAAATATTTTTCCAGATTACTGTATTGAAATCTCCTTTTTGAACAAATATTTAAAAAAACAACAGCACACAAACTAATGGCTAAACAATAATGTGAATACATTCACTTAAAAAAAACTGTATTGTTCATATTTTAATGTAGGCTTTGAAAAAAATGTTTGCTGACAAATTTTACCTTTTCAAGTGCAATATTGTGAACGTACATTCAATGATTCATTTGTTCCAGAAGAGTCAATTTATTCCAATATTATGGTTCTGTATTTTTTTCTTCGATTAATTTGTGAATTTTTTAAGGCATTAAGATGGCTACCTTTTTTTTTTACAACGAGTCAATGGTTTATTATTTTTGTCATAAATTTTTGCACGTGCTTATTAAATCGGTTTGTCACATCGAAAGAAGAAAGTGAATTTGAAAGATGTGATAATTTTGCATCGAGGATAAGGAGCCGTTGCGGCGATGTGTGATAAAGCATTGAGCAAGACTCAATGCTTATCACACATCACAGTGCAAGTGTGTAAATCTATAATAAGAACGGGAGTGTTGGCAATGTGATATTTATGGCGGATATATTTCTCAGAACAAATCGTACTGTGGTGTCAAGTTTATACAAACAAAAATAGGGCTTTTAGATTTTTTCCACTCGACCATTAGTAAGTTGATTTGATTTCTTAATTTATTCCACAACAGGAACATACCCCCAGCACCCTAGGGAATTAAGGGTTGCAACAATATTTTGATGAATACAAATAACCTATATAATTTGTTATTTTTTGCATCAGGGATAAAGAATATTCTTTGTGGGTTTTTTTTAAACCTATACTGATGTGTGTTTAGCACTGCAAATACACATCGTTGCTTAATACATCGGTGTATTCAGCGGCCTATAGGGTAAAATTTGAGGGGGCACAAGGGTGGGGGAGGGGGGGGCACCATTTTTCCTATAGAGGAAACTTTTGGCAGATTAAAACTGTAGTTTCCGTTTGTATTTTTCCTAAACAAGCCCATTTTAGCGCTCTTCTGACGTATTGAGGTAAAACAAAATAAATTTTGTGTGTAAATCAAAAATAGTACAAAAAAAACCACATTGAAATTACTACATAAAAGATCATAAAATGTAACATTTTATTTTGGTAATTTATTTTGGTAATCTCAGAAGTCCAGATTTCAAATGGGGGCACGGGGGGGGGGTGGGGGTCACGGACATCAGTTGGGGCACGTGCCCTCCCCCGCCACCAGTTATGCCACTGAGTGTATTGGTAAAGAACACAAATAATATAAATAACGTTTACATCACGACAAAGGAGATCGCTAATCATTGTAAACTAAGAGCAGTGTCACTTCATGGAGGAAAGATCACACGAGGCAATTAATGAGCAAGTGTAGTCAAGAGGCAATCTAACAAGAGGAACGGCGCACGTCCAATTCTAGTTTTACATCGTTTTCCAATGGATAAGACTCTCTAGAAAATGTAGGCTAGCTGCCTCTGAAGCTGTCTTAAAACAATCCGCTTGTGACAAGACATAGTATCTAATGTCCTTAGTGATTTTTGAAATGTACTTGGTTATACAATGCATAATCATGGGCGGATCCGGAATATTTTTTTAGGGGGGAGGCTGAGAATCAAGAAACATTTTTTTTTCTGGTACGCATTACGATGATGAAATAATCAAAGGGAAAGAAAAACCAAACACAATGAGTGGGAAATGAGGGGAAACACCAGGGAGAAAACCTTGCCGTTTATTTGTAACTGATTCCGGTCTTCCTCTGCCCCTCTCTCTTTTATTGTTTTATTATTTAGAAGAAGAAATACGGATGGTTTGGGGGAAGGAGGAGGGGGGGGGGGGATACAGACCCCTTAGCCCCTCCCCTCGATCCGCCAACGATAATATAACAATTCATGAAATCTGTTAAGCCATATAAAAACATAACAAAAAAGTCTCTTTCAGATTAAAGGGGATGTGTCGTCATGATTATAGCAGTAAATGGAACAACCCAGTTACTACGCGCGCGCTGGCGGTCAAATCGTAGTTTGACAAAGACGGTACCCTTTGTGATTTGACTGCAAAGAGTGCGCGTGTGCAGTGTCTGGTATCCGAGTTCATCTTTCTAGGCACAGCCAGTACGTTGGTTAAAACTGGTAAATCTTCCAGTTTCATTACCAATATTTTATGAGCTAACCATCTACATCTAGTCATGGAGGATGGAAAAGAATATGATCTATATAGCCAAGCAAATATTCAGGATTATTTTGAGAAACATAGATATGGTTCCATTTCATACATTAATTTAACTTTATCGACGAATCGTTGGTCACACCTTTAAAATAGCCACATTATTAGTGAGGGAACTGTGGATACATATATGTAATTTTTCAACTATACAAACCTATTCAGAGCAATCGATTGAAAAAAAAAATATAACACAGCCATTTCGTGGAAGCCAAGAGCGCAAGTATCAAACATTCAAGGGCGACTGCGTTTTTACAACAAAGAAGTGTTTCAAGAGATTAGGAAGTGGTGTTTGGCTCCAAGCCCAATAATCCGATTGGAAATTCCCAGACGAAATGAAAATGCTGGAGATAAACATTGGAGGACTTATACACGATTACTCCTCCGTACACAATGGCGAAACCGGTTTTAACAGAATTTATTCAGCAGGAGAAGAAGACAAAGAAGAAGAAATCAATAACGCAGATGGAGTTGATTCGAAAAGCTGCGAGATAATCAAGTGTTACATTTTCGACGAAAACTCGTGTAGGAAACTTTATGGTAAACTTGACGGGTACAACCATGTTTAAAATCTCTTTTGGGAGGATTGGTGGGCTCTGAAAAGAGTTCTGCTTGTCTTCAGGAGAATGTAAACGAGCAGAGCATACTGTTCGAAGCGTCGAGACCACACCGGCTCTTTTTAGATCCACAACTACTCCCAAACGACATTTAAACATGGTTGTTGTACCCACAAGTTTACCAGTTTACTAGTTTTAGTTTCCTATTAGGTTCACACCATGCAAGGCTTCAAACATTACCTATAAGAAATTCTCGTTATAAAGGGTGGGTACAACATTGTTAAGAACGACATTATGAAATGTTCACAGATCTATACATAACTTACATGGTATATAAAGATGGTCATGATGGAAAACCTCCCTTGAAATATGTTTTGCTTGAAATGCTATAGTCAGTGCTTCCACTTCCAAAAAAAATTAAATGTCTGTAGATTGGCACAAATTTTTCCTTAGATTTTAAAAAATTTCCTTAGATTTTTCTTGGAATTTTCTTAAATAATTGTAGTCCAAAATACAAATCACACTGTCATACAGTAACTACAACTACATGAAGTTATGAACACATCTATTATATCTCAGACCATGCTCAGACCGAAGCTTAGCATATGATGTCAAAAACCAGACGCAGCAAACAGCCGCCGGGTGTAACCCTCTGTTCCGCAGATGTTCCGAAATGGCCACACTTTTCGTTTAGACACAAATTTACTGTATTTTTACTTGATTGTCTTGATTTTTCTTTTATTTTCAACATTAAAAAACAAAAAAACAAAAAAAAATTGCAATTACCTGAAAATTTTCTTAGGAGTTTGATGATTTTTTTTTATTGCAGAGTAAACAAAAAAGTAAAGTTTACAAGAAAGTCAATGAACCAGTAGCTACCGGTATAGGACCATAAAAAAATGTTCCAGACCATACAAATGTTTACCGTTTTGGGGACATATGTTGTCCTTAAAATTTCCATTTTTTTTTTTACACTTCCTTAGAAATTTCCTTAGGACTTAAATATTTCCTTAAAATAGGGAACTGTCCTTAGGAGTGGAAGCACTGGCTATAGTTTGAAATCTCGAGGGTCCAAAACCTACTGTTTGAAAACAGTAATGTTCTTTTTTTTTCGTTCTTTTTTTCCCCCAGACTACAATGACCGATTGAGATTAGTTCACATGTGTTGGGTCACACAGAGTGTGGATACTAGACTAGTCACTGACAGTTGGCCGCATGCTTTTGAAAGAGCTAGTGCATTGTTGGTCAACTATCGAAACAAACTAGCAATTGATTAATAAGCTTTCCGCCTGAAGTGATATCGAGTCGAGGGAGGATCCTCAAATCACAGTTGCTTGTTCCGATTTCTGCTGCAATCAAAACAAGCCCGAAATAAGCCCCACATGAGAATGTGTGAGCGTGCACAATGTCTATTGCAAAAGAAAAAATCGTTTATTGTTGTTTACACTCAGATTTGACCACATGTTGGTTATTTTGTGTGTTGTATGTTTATTGGACACTAAAAGGATTCGAAGAAATGTACACAACTAAACAAAAAAATGGAAAGTTTCCCTTCGAAGTTTGATGATTTTTTTTTACTGCAGAGTATACAAAAAAGTATAGTTTACAAGAAATTCAATGAACCAGTAGCTACCGGTATAGGACCATAAGAAAATGTTCCAGACCATACAAATGTCTACCGTTTTGGGGGACAAATGTTGTCCGACACGATAGGTCCTACACGACGGTCCGGCTGATCCCCGCAACCGTGTAAACATTGTTTATCCCGTACTGATAAAGGGCAAAGCAAAGCTACGATAAACCTTTCAGTAAGCTCTGCCCCTACGGGCCTGCTGACTGAATGATATGAATAATGGAGACATAATTGGGGAAAAACAATTGAATCAATACTTTCTGGCCTGGGTTGTTAACTGATTGACTAGAGGCCAACGTTATACGGCGGCCTCGCCTCACCAGCATGTCAATCAGGGGCGCGTGGAAGGCGCGAGTTGTGAAGCAGGGGAGGGTATGGTGGTAGTTGTGAGGTGGGGGGGGGGGGGGGGCTTGATTATCACAAGTTCGCTAGACACGAAATACAGCAACGCATACTTTCTCCATACTCATTGCTCCATGTTCCCGTAACAGACCTAAGTACACCAATTATGTAAGGCCAGCCCCGGGGGATGGGTTCAACTCTGTTTAAAGGGAGCAAAAAGGAGAACACATCAGTATGTTGATTGGAGAGTTGTAATTACAGATGTTTATTTCGTCACTGCTCACATAAGAACGACAGCAAAGAAACCTGGGAAAAGTTGCATTTCCTACTGGGTGCCTTAGCCAATCAGAAGGGAGTGACCATGGCAACTGGTTCACACCCCAGCCAATCAGCTGTGTAGGCTGTCAGGAGCGCCCCATGTACACTCTTCGAACTTGGAAATGGGGACTTGTATTTTTTTAGGGGTGGTATTTTCTAACTCTTTTTAAGGGGTCTCTGGAGGGCACTACATATATTATACCATGCGTATAACTCGCTACATAGACTTAAACTACGGCATTGTATGCTGTCATAAAAAATAACAGTTCCCTCAATCCACAGGTGAGGTTTGTCATGATATAGTCACGCCAACAACGGTCGGGGGGGGGGGATGGGACCTACTAATCATACCACCTGATTAATGAAATGACTCGCAAAATTACAACGTTCTAAGATCTGTAATTTTTGTTAATTTTTTGCATTCAGGTTGGCTCGGTGGTTTCTTTCCCTGCCTTTCACCTTTGTGGACCCCGGTCCCTACCTGATTGCGTGGGTTTTCCCTATTTAGGGTTTTCCTCCCACATTTAAAACTGACATTTCTTCAACATCTTCTCGACAGGTATCTTCAGGCCTACGGGTCACAGTGCTAGTCACTTTCGAGGGTCCCTTGGTTTCATTACCAGAAAGATATAAATAATAAATAAATAATAATAAATAACACTTAATACTACCATTTATTAATTTACACAAAAATGATATACTTTTAAACTCAATAAACTACTAAATTTTGAAGTGTACATGAACCAACTTTACCATACAACGACCAGAACTATAACTACTATAAGTAAACGTTACTGGGTATAGATCTTGAGATTCTTGATTGATAATAATGCATGTTTGTACAACAGAGGTGTGGGTGAAAGGTCACCAGCCACAAAGTGTGCACAGGCCAAGAGGAGAAAACGGCAAATTCTTCGCTTCACTGTGGTCATAAAATCCTCCCCGCTGTGGTAATGTGGTGAAATACAGACGGCCAACCACATCATTGACGACTGCCCCCACCCCCTGTTCTCTCCTCCTAATGGCCGTAATGGATTGGAGATCCTGGATCCGCCATCAAGAACACGGCTGACAAATGGTTGCCCGGACATATGAACAACAATTCGAAAGAATAAGAAGAAGAAATAAGGGAAAATTCACAGACGAATAGTGGATAGCTGTCTATGTTGAAATACTTTAGGATGTGTATAATACCACTTTCAGGACGTTTCTACGCCCGGGAACACATGTCGAGAACAGGTTCGACCACAATGTCGACACATGGCAACAGGCCCCCACGGCTACTGCGACATTCCAGGCACTCTACTCTCTGCCCGTTTATCTGTGAGTCTGCCCATTCCAATTTAGAATTCCAAGAATGTTCAGCAAAAAACGTATTTTTAATTTTTTATTTATTTATTTATTATTGTTTTTATTATTGTCTAATGCAATTCGCCCATCACAAGGCTGAAAGGGCACTTGGAGTGTGGGCTACTTTTTGAAGGGATACCTGCCCAAAATGCACAGAAACAAGACATGGGGAAATAAAAACGCAAGTCTCTTCACAGCACAGCTTATAACAACACTTCAATCTGGTCCTGGAAAACAAGTTCATGTTTATTTACAAGTTTTGAGCAAACTTACATCGATACAGGTAATTACTTTAAAGGTATATTATATCAGCATTCTCTCTTTGCAACTCTATGAAATTGTGCCCAGGGCCCAATTTCAAAGAGCTGCTTAAGCACAAAAAGGAGCTAAGCACAATAAAATGATGCTTATCAGAATAAGGTTACCAGCCAAAATACCATTCCACACGTACAATTTGTGACTGGTGTCCTGCTTATGTTTGCTTAGCAGAAAATTTCTAAGCAACATTTGCTGCTTAAAGCAGCTGTATGAAATTGGGCCCAGTTATCAAGTTACATCATGAAGAATGAATAATCAGTTGAACTTAGTCTGTCTGAAATACTGGCATTTCGTGCGAAAACATTGTTTCATTTCGATTTGCCATATCGGCATTAACAGTAGTTTCTTTTCCTGCCTTTGACCTCTGTGGGCCCCGGTTCGAATCCCACCTCAGGCTGGAGCCCTTGTATGTGGATAGGATTTTCAGTCCCTACCTGATTACGTTAGTTTCCGCCCCTCCCACTCTCTAAATGTAGAAAGAGCGAAAAACCATTCGTTTTTATCCGCCATACCACTCTTGCAAAGAGCCATATGGCGGACAACCCCTTTTTAGAGTGAAAGACGGGTATTTTTATTTTTTTTACTTGAATCAGAGTGAAGTTCGCTCCAACTTCACTCAAAAAGGGTGATGCACAGTGAGTTTCACTCTTATTTAAAAGAGCAAAAAATTCACCGCTCGAGCGAGAGAGTGAAATGTTCACTCTTGGAGAGCGTTCACATTTGGAGAGCGTGTTTGGGGTTTTCCTCTCATATAAATCTCAAACTGATACTTATTCAACATATTCGCCGACAGGCTTTCAGGCATATACGGGTCAGCGTCAAGGCACTTTTGAAGAATCCTTGTTTAATTTACCGTATCAATAATTAGAAGTACGAATTAACATACACACGAGACACAACTTAAAGCACGCACTTTATTGGAATTTATTAAAGACAGTACCTGCACTTTACGTGAACCATCAGTACCAAACCTGTGCAAATTTAGGCTCAGTTTGTCATTGGCGTCACGAGAAGATAATCAACCATGGGTCTATACATTTTCACTGTCTATAATAGGACATTGAAATTTAGTCTCGCGAAATCAAAACTAATTGTTTTACTCATTTCTAAAAAAAAAATATATATATAGCATTTAAGGCAAGGGTATTTTAAGGGAAGTTTTCTGCCATGACATCTTTATACCGTGTAAGTTGTGTTCAAATCTGACAACTTTTATCTTTTCCATCTTACCAATGTTGTGTGCAGCCTTTACGGGGCAGACTTATTTGATGAACCTAGAGTGGTGCGCGGAGTTGCTTTCTCTTTCAAAAACCAACCACGCCTTTAATTATAGTCAGTCTAAATATCACAGGCAACCTGTTGTGTATTCCAACACACTCTCCGAGTGCAAACGATCCTCCAGAAATTTAACATGAAACAGTTCCGAATTACTTAAAGGCGCAGGCGCGTCGAAAACAAATAGCCGTCGAGCATCTCTCGCAATGAAAAAGTCGACTTGCGGCTTATACGCGTTGTATGTGTGTATACATGAACTTGTACATGAACTTTTCGTGTCACGAAATTGGCCGTCGGGCAATGGCGACGAGCCTGCGCCTGAAGCGAAGGTACGATGCATCAGTTCATGATTTTTGGAGGAGTAAAGTGAACTCCCATCCTAGTTGTCAATGAAAACACCATGCAGCCAACCTGAAAAAAAACATCATCAGATTCCGTGACCGTTTGAATGCTGACAAAATAAAAACGGTTTGCAAGTTGTGTCAAGGATTTCGTACACGTTTTGTTTTTAGAGGACCTAGGCCTATAGGTCGAGTAAACTTTGTTTACATTAAGAGTGACCTTGTACATTCCAGGGCGTTTCTGGCAGGCGAGATACTGCACTGGTCATTGTGGGAAATTTTACATTTTGTTTCATAATTTCCACATAAAAAAATAACAGCTGAATAAGTTTTAAGATGTGCCCCCTTTCGTCATATCAAAAGTTGATAAAAAATAAAAAAAAGCCAGACAGTGCAATCTCCACATAATGTAAAGATGTTTTCTTCCCGTGGGCTGTGTATAAAACCTTGCCTGCAGGAAGTCCGGGCTCTGAGGCTCTCTTGTAAACATTGTGATGTCACAGGTTATATGATGGTGTACGCGTGTGTTTATTTCGATTGGGGCAATCGAGCAGTGGTGATCGTGGGGGTCTCCAAAAGCTGTTGTCTCGACTTTTACGATATTTCAGACGGAAACATTGGTATACGTGTATAATCCGGGATTGGTATACTGGTATGATCTGTATATAATCTGTGAACTTGCCTCGGGTGCTAAACTAACCAGGTTTCCCAATTAATTGCAACTACTCTCTCTTTAAGGTATTGCAGCAGGTTAATGACCAAGTAAAATTATTCCATTTAATATCTGCAGAGCAAAAAGAATGCATAGATTTCGACTTGAAGCCACTCTGCTGACTTTTAACGTCCCACATCTGAAATTCTAAACAGTTGTTCCTTCTGCAAAAGCTTTAAAACTTACAATTAAAAATGCATTAGATTCAACACAAGCTGGGGGATTTTTTGATTTTAGATTACTCGAAGTTAACTTGAGTTTTTTGAATACCAGATTGAGCTGTTATATTGTGGATTTGCATGGTCCAGTATGGTCATTGACTGGGGAAAATGAAATGTCAAATTTTGTAATAAAGTTATAGAAATAAGAAGTTGTGGGGTTGATTTAAAATGCTGGTATTTTAATTCGAAAGTCGCGTGTTATTAAAGCTTAACAAGGGGGTACGAGGCATTAAATTAAAGCCGTACTAACTCCCTTGAGTGATTTACCGGGATCCTTCCTTACTCTTCACAGAAACTCAGCACCACGATAACAGTTGAACTCTACACATAAACTGGTAATAATTGGACTCTGATATGGTGGTATGAGAATGCCGATCCCAAAGTAAAGCAAAATCAGTTTACTGATTCGGTCCTCGTCGGTCCACAAGAATCAAAAACAAAACAGGCAGTTGGATTTTGAGGGGTTGAGAGTGGTCAGGATTTTAGTTGCAGGAGAACGTATGACACAACCTCAGATGTTGTTGTTGTTGTTGTTGTTGTTTTTTTAAGAACATTGGGCTCTCAATTAAAAGAAGTTGGGAGTGTTGTGATACCGTTCCGCCTCGTTGAGTCACTACTTAGATTCTTGCATTGGAAGGAAACTTGGGATTTTATTTTCTTACACAAAATCGAACATAGCCTTATACACTGTCTTGTTTCCGGTCGTTGAATTGTCAACCAAATCAATCTTGGAAAAAATGAAAAATAGTTATGCCAGGGCATTATGGAGACGACTCAAAATGAGTGTTTTGTTGTTGTTATTGTTATTGTTGTTGTTGTTGTTGTTGTTTTTTTTTTTTTTTTTTTTTTTGGGGGGGGGGGGGCAGGGGTGCTACAGGATCAGCAGACGAAGTAATTTCAAGCAAAGTATATTTTAGTTCTCCAGTTACTGTATGAAAGTTGTCTCACAAGGAAATACGAGCGCTTTGAGCACCCTTTGGCTGAGAGCTGTTTTGCGCTATATAAATACCTGTAATATAATACTATAGAATAGACTATATAAACAAACAAATGTACAAGGGAACAAACTCAAAGTTACGGACATCTTAGACACAGTCAAATGCAGAAAATGGAGCTGTGAAGGACATATTAGCCGCAGAACAGATAACAGTTGGAGTTCAGCAATCACCCGAATAGAGGACGAAAGAGAGAGAGAAAAAAGATGAGACGAGCTGCAACCAAACTGGGGGAAAAGTCAGTTGGTACCAACAAGCACAAAATAAAGACATTGAAGACCTCATGCTGAGGTCTTGAACCTGCAGTGGATGGACAATGGCTGGAAAAAGAAAAGAAAGAAGCCCCCCAAAGAGTGTTCATAGCCTTGGGTACGAGAAAAACAAAGATAAACGAAGCGGCGAGTTTTCTACTGTTTCTCTTACATGGGAGTTGGATCAAACTCTTTAGCAATTTTATTAAGAATCATTTTTGTAAAAGCTTTGAGATAATTTCAAATGTAAAGTAAATTCCCTGTATTCACCATGTAGACATCTCCTCAACGATATAAACATCATACACGATACAAGTTACAATCCTGTAGGCTGCATGGAGAAGGCATGAATTTGTATTTGAGTGTCAAAACATGGGGGAAGAGATTCCAGGTAAAACTGTGGATGCTGACGACCACCGTTCACGGGCCGCGCGCTTACATTACCTCCCCAACATGGAAGGAACATGACCCAGGGTAAATTGTCAAGGTCACCGGGGTCAATCAGATGGTGTCGTGTATCGTGTACGTGCGTCATCGCTGCCCTGCGGTGCTCCGGATCTATTATTGGCACGTGGCACTCGTGTGGTTCAAGAATCTTACAACTTCTTACCTCTACTACTTGTATACCACCTGCCAATCTGACCCCTTCCCGTCGTGCGCCATGGGTCTACACCGTCAAGAGACATTATAAACGAAAAATGATGCAGTAAACAATAACCACAACAACAAACAAACACACCCTCCAGATCCATGGTAAATAAATCTAGCAATTGCTGATTTAGTACCGGCGGGTAGGTGATGGGATTGTGTCGTTGATGATACCAGCGTGGATCTTGGCACACAGAGAATGTCACGAGAAAGAATGCTTGGGCAAGGGCCATCCTATGTTTGTTCTTTGAAAAAAATATATAGATAGGATAGCAATAAAATGTCAGCCATTTTCTTCAAAAGTTTGAAAACAATAACTGCATGTATCTCAACAACATTTATCTAGAAAGTTGTGTTCGTTCCACTAAAGAATTATGGAAGATTTTAGGACATAGTCTGGCCTAGGACTATACAACTATACTTTGACTAAGGCCTATAAAATATTTCCTCAGTAACAAAATTTTGTAGTAGTTTATTCTAACTTTGATTGATTTTAACGTCTGGCTTAATTCTGCTGTTTGGTCAATGGGAAGCGAATATACCAATACATTTAGTCCAAAGCACTCGCAATTATTGTAATTCCCACCTCCCCCTAAAAAACAAACAACAACAACAACAACAACAACAACAACAGCAACAGCAGCAACACCAACAACACCAACAACACCAACACCAACACCAACAACAACAACAACAACAACAACAACAACAACAACAACAACAACAACAACAACAACAACAACAACAACAACAACAACAACAACAACAACAAGAACAACAAGAACAACAAGAACAACAACAAGAACAACAACAAGAACAACAACAACAACAACAACAACAACAACAACAACAACAACAACAACAACAACAACAACAACAACGACGACGACGACGACGACGACGACGACGACAACAACAACAACAACAACAACAACAACATTAGTAGAGAATTAATACATGGATTGTTGATAAAGAGATGTAAATTGAACATAAGAAGAACTCAGGTAGCAATCACTATGTCACTCCTCTGATCCGCCATGGGAGAAAACCCCTATGGGTCAATTGCATACCAATGTCCTCTTGGAAAGAACCTGTCGTGTAAAGTGATGATTGACCAGTGAAATAAGAGTGGACAGCGCCATTTTCTCAATGGTTAGAAATGCTTCTTGTCGAGCCGTGTCATTTCTGTAAGCCCTCTATACAGCTCTTTTACAGGCCTAACTACATTATGTGGTCTGAAGTTCCTCATGGGAGCAAGCATTCCTTAATCCCACGGGATGTGGTGTCAAAGGTCAACTCGTTGACTCCTCGCATCCTCATATCTCTGGTCGCATGCCGGCACGTGGCACACCGCGACCCCGTGAGCCCCCCCCCCTCTCTCTCTCTACCTTTACTTCCGCCTCGTTTCCGTTTACACAGTGATTGAACACTTTCTCGAGTTGAGGAAGGATGGAGTCCATGGTTACTAGTAATTAGACCTTCACTCTTTAGTGTCGCAATTTAACTTTACTGTGACTCTAACGAAATAGGGTTGAAACTTACAACATTTGTTTTTAAATGAGATAGCTGATACAAATGGTGAAAGTTAATACTTCCTATTGATCCGTTGTGTTTTTATGTAAGTTAAAGGGACATAGCTGTCAAGTCTCTTAGCATTTTGCTGTTTGGATTTGCTCCTCATCCTTATTGAGAGTTGTTCATGCAATAAAACACCCACACTGTGCTATAATTAGTGAGTAGTGATTGAAAAAATAGACATTTTGCCTCTGGGGAAAAAAAACCAGCCGGACCCACATGCTCTACATAGAAACTTTATTACAGTCCACCATTTTGTGGTGTCAAAAATTTGGTTCTACAAAATGGCGGACCGTGTTCTGTTAAGAAATCATTTAAAAACAAAACCAACACACTTTCAAGGGATATTTGTGTGGAGCATTATATACTACTTTTAATTTTTTTTTTCTCCGACCATATTCGTTTTCACAGCAAACGCTTTTTGTGGCCCCAAAGCGCACAGTCGGAATAAAACTTTCACATTTAAAGCGACGTGTTCTTCTAATTCTGCATATGACAATACTATCATCGAGTGCATACGTTTCCTTCTGTTGACATCGTCGGGTGCCCGGCAGGAGGACGGAAGAAGGCTCTACGACCTTCTTCGGGCCAATGGTGTCAGGCCAATGGGTATACCCTACCAGGCCTTCTACTAACTTTTCCTCACAGAGTGCCCTGTACATAGGGAAAAATGCCATGCCCTTACAACGACGAAGTATCAGGTCTAAGCTAGGAAGGCCTTTTAAATATGTTTGTTAATGTTGCCCTGTGTCAGTTTGTTCGAGTGTCAAGCAGTGATGTAACTAGGGGGGGGGGGGGCACGGTGGCACGTGCCCCACCCCAACTGAGAGTCCGTGCCCCTAGGTGTCCCTAGGTGCCCCTAGGTGCCCCCATTAAAAATTACCACTGAATAAAATGTTACATTTTATGAGCATCTGCGTAGTAATTTCGATGTTTAAAAAAAAAAAAATATTTATTTACACACATAATGTATTTTGTTTTACGTCAACACGTCAGAAAACACTGAAAAGAGGCTTGTGTATGAAAAATACAAACGAAAACTTACATTTTCAATTGGCCCAAAGGCCCCCCCCCCCTAGGAAAAATGGTGCACCCCCTTGTGCCCCGCTAAAATGTTACCCTTCACGGCGCTGGTGTGAAGATAAACACCAATGGTTTAACTCGCCCGTAGTCCCCAGGGATTTTTTTTTTTTACACAAAAGAACTAACAGATGGACCAACAATGAAGACAATGAGTGTTGCCCGACAAGTCAGTTGTGAACTTCTGTTCACACCTTGGGCTCGAATCACCACCATAATTTCGCTGATGACTGAAAAATTGTCTGCAATGTACCGATAAGGCCAAAAAGCCAATTTGTAGCGATTTAACTGTCTGTGAGTGACACTATCTGGGTGTCGCATGGTTATGTTGAACAAGTGATTGTTATCTTTGATGCACCGGGCATCGTGAGTTACAGACGACCCCCCCCACACACACACACACACACCCAGACCAATCCTTCCGCAACGGTGGTCAGCATCTCCTAAAGATCTCGAATGTTATACTTAACTCACCTCCAGAACAAAAGCAAATTTACTGCGGTTTGGTTATCTGTGAGTGACACTATCGGGGGATTTTGCAGGTTATTTTGAAAAACTGGTGTTATCTTTGATGGACGGGGTATCGTCCTCAGTGCAGAGTTGACACTTTGCGCAACCGACAACCCCCCCCGCCCCGCCCAGCCTGACCACTCATTCCGAATCGGTCAGCATCGACCGAATTGGGCTCGACTTTTACGCTAAATTCACTTCCATCGTACAACTTAATGTCGACGAAGCCGTATTAAACACGTGGACTCGGATTTCTGGTCAGTGTGTCTCAATTTATAAGGGTCATATCATGAATGGGTCTGCTACCCCACCACCACCACTACCTCGAACCCGGATCCTGGTGAAGGCTGAGGTGTTTAAGACTATGCTACCGGACTTGGTGATGACCGAAATAAGAAGACAAATAATGTATGGAAGAGTTTACAACATCAAGACTTACCCTTATAAGCTTGAGTCCAATACTATGGTTGAGGAAGCTATAACTTAAAAACAATTCGGTTCTTATTTCCATCTGCTATCATGCAAAAGAATCTAAGAAAGGAGAGAAAGAAAAAAGAACAACACAAATAAACATTACAATCGGTGTTTTCTCGGAAACGTTAACACCTTTAATTGATGAAATTGTCACAGTATGGTTGTAAACAACTACTGTATAGTGGAATTTGCTCCTCCAAAATCCAATGGTGTATCTGAATCGTCCCTCCATATTGAGGGTTGACAAGTATTTTGTATCCGGTCGGCCAGGTGGCATCTTGCCCTGTAGTTTCCGTTTGTATTTTTCCTAAACAAACCCCTTTTCAGTGTTTTCTGACGTGTTGACGTAAAACAAAATACATTTATGTGTGTAAATAATTGAAAATAGTTCTAAAAACATTGAAATTACTATACGTAAATGCTCATAAAATGTAACATTTTATTCTGGTATTTTTTTAATCTCAAAAGTCCAGATTTCAAATCGGGTGGGGGCGGGGGGGGGGGGGGGGCACGGACATCAGTTAGGAGGGGGTGGCACGTGCCCCCCGTGCCCCCCCCCCCCTAGTTATGCCACTGCTACCGGTTTGCGACCAGCACCATACAAGTGTTTTTCTTTGACCTACACGATGTAGGATAAACTGTATTTAACTTACATGACCTGTACACGTTATCTAATAACTATCAACCCTTAGGACCCATGCGTTTATTTATCGTGACAGAGGACAGCTGGACCTGGTCTGGCAGCAGCAGTCCCGTCACAGCCACGCAGATGACAAAAAGAGCTGCCGTGTGAAAGGTTTTGGGCAACTGCCGGACTCACTTAATTTTAAAGGTGGAATACAGGATTGGTATTCTTCCAAATGTGTATTCGTTAGTATCAGTCTGTGATGAAAGCTTACTGGCTAGGAGGCTCGTAGATAACAGTACCAATCTGCCATAGAAATGTGTCTGTCTGAAATACTGTCAAAGTCGCGAAAATATAATTTGAAGACCCCGATATTAATGTCGGCTGTCGAAATTAAGATCAATATGTTTACATGCTGAAAAGTGTGCACGGTTTTTCACTATTTTCTCTTGGCTCAGACGACGGATTGAACACAAATTGTCACAGTTTTTTTTTCCATGTTAATATTGAATCACACAAAGTAAGAACACTGCACTATCAACTTTACCAATCCATTTTTTTACATGTGAAAGTAGGCCTAGATCACATTATTTATTTATTTATTTATTTATTTTTTAAGAATAAACTAATTCCCAACTTCCAGTCAATAAAAACAACGAAAACGGTTTGTTCTACAGAAGAGCACGTTCACATCGGGCTTATTGCAGTTGCCGCAATTGAAATAAGCAGCGGTGATTTTATGGGGTCTGCAAAATGCTATTTCTTCATCTTTAGACAGTACTGAAGACAGACTCCGGAGGTTTTGTTCTACGTTGTGCACTTTATATACTTGTATGTGCGTGTTGTGTTGTCATTTAGCCTTTGAGAAAGACTCTGCTAGGGTCAAAACGTGAGGCCATTAACAAATTGTGTGCACTTTATAAACATGTAAGTTTTTCAGTTTGCAGCTAATCAAAATTACAACTCCCGTATACTTTGTCTTTAAAGAAGATGTTTTTTTTGTCAATTGATCTTCAAAATCGGATTAAATTGAATTATTTCAAGTTACAATCTAACTTCCCCTCCACTCCCACAAATTCGTGTCTATGGCTGCCCTATAAAAACAAAGGTGGTAATTGGGATTAAGAAAAAGGGCCAGAGTCTGACCTACACCCGGAATTTCGGGAACAGCGTTTATCTGGACGGCACATCTGTTAGATTGATGGAGATTGACGCGGAGGGGTCGATCACAAAACTGTCAATATTTATGCAAGGGCAATAAATATACAAAGGACACGTCAATGGTTTTCTGAAGGAGGACATTCATTCCAATCCACTGGTTTTCAAGCAAACGCATCGTACAATATTATGGCCAGTGAAGTCTATTAAAGTATTAGGCAAACATTTTAGTGTTTCACGGTGGTTTATCATTTACTTAATTCGAATTGCGAAATAAAAACAAGAAACGTGTGTTTATAGGGACAATTTTCTCGCTATGTTATGACTGAAGTGTTAAAGACTGAAATATTTAATAGGAAAGTCGATAGTCGCTTGCAAACAATAAGATTTTAAATTTTTAGTTTACATTATTCAGACATTTCTTCCATCATTAAAATAACTAAAACATACCTCTCGGATTTGTGTTTATTCAGTCTTAAAAGATTACTGAAAGAGAAAGGCCTATTCACATGACTTTGTTTTGGTTTTTGCCCTGCACCAATGTTTGATAAGCATATACTCGGTGCTTTCCAGAGTCAAGCAGAATAACAATACACAGGCATGCTACTCGGGTAGGATTCGAACCCACACGACCCCCGCCATTCTAGAGCAGATGTCTCAACCACTTTGCCGCCACAGCTTGCCCGGTGACAATATGCCAGTTCGAATCCTGTTAGCAGCGGCTACCGCACTAATTTATTAGATGTAATAATTGTTTTGGTTTTATTTTTCGTTGTTGAAACCTTACACACTACTTGTTTACAAGCACTGCACACTCAAGGTGCTTTCCCAGAGTTTTGCTCTGGGATGGCTGGGCTTGAATCCCACCCGAGCAGTATGCCCGTGTATTTGTTTTTCACGGCACTCAAGTACCACAGTGCTTGTCATACATCGGTGTAGAGAAAAAAAACCCAGAAATAATATTCTTTATACCCGAGGCAATTATTACATCTGGTCAAAGTATTCACTTTTTTGATGTCTTTAAGGATCGGTATTCTGGTCCAACATGAAAAACCCATTCCCGTCGAGAGTTTGATCCTTTGTTCCCTCACTGTACAGCTTCAATAACGATCACAGGTTTTGTTTGATTGATTGGTTTGTTAAAATGGATTTTCCCGTCATTTGAACTTTTCAAGGATCGATTCCCGCGCCATGGAGCGATCCGTTTTACAGCTCAAACACATGCCATTGGTGAATAATAACGGTAACGTTACTTGTGTAGGATTTTGAGCCGGTAGAGGGGGCTAACAACCAGGATTTCAGCAATATTTGAAGTACTTTGGATATGGAATATATACCACTAACATCAAAGTTATAATATAACATCAACATTAACAATTGGATCTGAAGGAAAGATTCTGGCTCACTGCTTATGAAGGAAAGTGAGGTTAAAGGGGCTGTGCTGGCATAGCAGTCCTGTGGCTGCGCATAGAAAAGATGAACTTTCCCTCAGATACTGCACACGGGCGCGTTTGTGGTCAAATCACAAAGGGTTGCATGGCGTCTTTGTCAATCTGTGATGTGACCGCCGCCGGCGCGCACGCGCGACTAGTATCTGAGTTATTCCATGTTATAATCGGGACGACACAGGCCCCCCTTTAAAATATAAAGACAAAAGTTACTTCCCTGATGTTGCATGCTGCGATTCCGACAACCAACCCGAGATTCCCACCCCTTAGGAAATCCTGCCACGCAGCATCTTGACCAGATCTCAACTTTTATGAGATGCAACTTTTATAAGAAATATCAAAGTTGCCAACAGACAGTTACACCCCACCTCCCAGCGTATCCTAACCCGTGCAAGACTATAGCAGTCATGTGATGTGCACTCCCATTGGAAAATTGCCATTTCTGTCAGACAAATTATGATCTCTCAAAAGCAAGCTCAATTTAACAACATAAGTAACACAGAACAAATCCAGATGCTCCATTGGAAAAGAAAGGGAAAACTTTGACTCAAAAGGTGTTTGGGATTGGGGGTGTTTGATGGTGGGGGAAGGTGGGGGCGGCACAAGAGTTCCATCTCCGTGGGTAAACTTATCTTGTCTGAGGTTCAAGTTGGCAGTTTTGAGTGAACCATCAAATCCACCAGCTGTCTTGAACCGTGAGAGAGTACGAAACCACTAAAACCATACAACTGTTTCGGGTATGATTTACAGATTTTGGGATTACTTCAGAAGTTCACAACATCATTCACCGCCCGTATTATCGCTTCGTCAGTGAAATTTTAAAAAGTACATCATTTTTGTTTACAGACGAGTATCTTTACAGGTATCCCCCCCCCCCTCCAATTGACGTCATTGCCACTCGAGCACCCAGGAAAAAACAAATCGGAAGTGGCTATTTTGGGATCCAGCGAAGCCGTAACAATAGCACCCGAGGTCACCGAGGTCATAAAACAGCGTCTAGCCTGGCTATTTATAGACCCTATCGGCACTGCGCCATCTTGGATTGATATTAAAATGTAATTATTAAGCAATTTTGATATGATGGCATTTGAAGGCGTTTTGATTGAGCGGGATTCCTATTCACTTTGCCTGGATTTGTTCCCCCTAAGCTGTGACACAAGTTGAGACAAGTAAGCTGCTGCCGGCCAACAACCGCAACAGGTCGTTGTGGATTTCAGAGAGTTTGGTGGCACCACGGCTGTTTCCCTCATCTGCACCACACCACAACAGAGGCGAAACTATGGTAAAATAATTAGGGGGGGGGACACAGAGGGGGTGCACCATTTTTTTTTCTAGGGGGGACTTCTGGCCAATTAAAATTGTAGTTTCCGTTTGCATTTTTTCTTAAACAAGCCCCTTTTCAGTACTCTTGGCATGCCGTTTATAAAAGAATCTAACAGATAACAAAAAGTTTTGAAAACATTGAAATTACTACTAAGATCTTATAAAATGTGTTTTATTCTGGTATTTTTAATCCCAAATGCCCACATTTCAAATGGGTGGGGGGGGGAGGGCACGGACATCAATGGGGGGGGGGGGGCATCCCCAGTGCCCCCACCCAGTTCCGCTATTACAGTTCACCACTATTATTTGAACTTTTTGTAAAATCTGTTGAACGTTTCATATGGATTTGAGACTTTTACAATAAGCTACCGTGCTGGAGTCTGGCAGACTGTTTTTGTAAAGTTTGACAGTCTTTACATTAAAAATCACCTTTTTGGGCACCTGGGGGATTTGAACCACTATAGGCCATGTGACCTGTGACATTACATGTTTACAAAAGAGCCACAGAGCCTGGACTTCCGGAGGCACGATTAGTACACACTAACGCGGCCCAGTGGAAGAAAACATAAAATCTTATCTTTTATGGAGGTTGTTACGCTGTCTGATTTTATCAACTCTTGATATGAAGAAAGGGGCATTGCTCAAAACTAGTTCAGCTGTTATTTTCATATGTGGAAATTATGGCAAAAATGTAAAACAAAATCCCATATGACCAGTACAGTAGCTTGCCTGCCAGAAATGCCCTGGAATGTACAAGGTCATTTTTTTTTTTAATAAATAAATGTTACATGATCTATACCACCGAACTCCAGTGACGAGAGGCAAGTTTGATTCCTATAAAATAGGCCGTTCCGAATGAATGGCTTCGGCAGTGGCTACGGCCGGAACGCCGAGGATTCCTATTCTTCAACGTTGTTGTTGCTGCTAACAGCCCAAGCCGTAGCCGAAGTCGCTTCGGATACGGCCAGTTTGCTAGTCATGTACAGTGTATGAGGGGGCGAAACATGGGGCGGCACGAATATTAGGCTTAGTGAACGGGGGTATCCCCTTCTCGAAAAAACATCAATTTCTCGGGTTCAGATAGGCCTAAGTCTTTGTAAATTCTAAATTGTTTCTCCTTTTTAATTAAGTTGTAGGTCTACTCGTCTACTCAGTACATTTCGGCTTTCGTCTCATGACTTTTGGTGTGTGGTTTGGAGCGGATTCAACCCACGGACAAACAACAAACAAAAACGTGACACCGAGTGGCCTTCAAATAATGGGCTTATCTAGGCTATCAGACGTAACACGCGTACCCCATGCTGCCCAAGTCGACCTAAGTTGAGTTTAGACTTGTCATAGTCAGTTGTGTACATCATCGAAACGCTTGGGGACTTCCCCTTTTGCAGTGAACGACTTCTTTTCAAGTCCTTGCTCTATGTTTTTATGATGTCATCTTTTTTTAACAAAGAAATTGTCTTGCACTATAGCATTACAGTATTTTATAGCAAGGAAACTTATTATTGTTTATATGCAAAGCTTCAAATCCTACGTGGAACTTATACAGGTATTAATTTGAAGTAATAAACCAAACTGACTGGGGAAAATAACAAATCAATTTTGGGTGAAAAAAAAGACAAGTTCATAAGAACGGGTTTTAATCTCGGAACTTCGGTAGGGAGACCGCCAACGATAGGGCTGGATAACTCAGTTGGAAGAGCGCCTGCATGTTAATCCGGTGTCACTGGTTCAATCCCGACCCTGTAAAATTTTCTTTGTTCACACCAAAGTTACATTAATGAAAGTATACATTTGTTTACTTCTGCATTTTTGTAATTCGCTTGATATGAAAATGCAATTATTTGAGTATCCACAACAGTTTAATGTTAAAAATTTAAATGTATTCATCGACGTCAAAAGCTAGGTTTCCCCATTGACCCGAACACAGCATACCCGTTAAACTTTGTGACCTTTTTGAATGCCGCCCTTTGACCTTCTGCATTTTACTCATTTAATGGTTAACAAAACAGGAAGATCGCAAACATGACCCCAATTACTAGTTACACTTCTTATACATAAACCATAGATTATGATCTCGCAACAGACTTGAACAAGTCTAAGTAGGTCCGCCATAACCGTGAGTCGGCTAAAAATAGTCGTTGTTTTCGTAAATTAATAAGTTCCCGAAGCCGGTTTCGTTTAATACTATCAAGGTAAGACTACTGCTAAGTGGCCGATGAGAGAGGGTCAAATGGAATTACTGAGGCAGAGAGTGAATGTGAACGCCTTATGGCGTTACAAGAAATGAGCTTGAAGGAAGGTGTGGTTTTTCCCCTTCTTTTTCTTGTTCCAATTTATTTATATGATGGGTAAAAAACAAAACAATGAATAAACAAACAACTGTTTCTCATTTAACAGTCTATAAAAGACTGAACGATGTATTCCTTTTCACGCCGCGGTAAACAAACAAGAAAAACCTAGAATCAAAGATTTGCCTAACACGGGATCAAATAAGGTTACATGAGCCCAATAAGCATTGATTTCAGCACTTATTACATCCCCCCCCCCCCCCCCTGTCGACGAGGTAAACAGAATTCAAATTCATTTTTCAATTTTGCAGTCCAGTGATCTCATAACACTTTCACGTGTGTGGGAGGCCGGCAGGTCAAATTGAGATCAACACTGGAACAATAGCAAGCACCTGTGGGGGCAATACACTGCAACAAAGCGTCAATCACCACTTGTCGGTACGTGTTTGACCCCAATACAAATTGATCAACTTCAATAAGAACAAAGACACCGCGAGTATAGCTGAGCTTCTTGCCTTTTTTTTTGTTCACTAGGATTTTAAAGGGGTTGGTTTAACGTTGCTTTTGGAGTTTTAAAATGTTTATTTCTAGATGTTGAACAAATGCACGTTTGCAAAGCTGCGGTCTGCAGAAATTCATCAGTCTTTAAGATATCACAAAACCAAACGCAACTTTTTTGCAAATTTTTTAAAGGGGTATCCGTACTGCGTTTTGTGTCAATTTTGTACGTTCATTTGAATTTTCTAAATGCACCAGTTCACACTTTATAAATCTATTTCTCAGTCAAGATACACAATTATAATATACTCGAGTTTTGGATGATGTTTGCAGATTTTCGGACGGAGTGAAACACTCCCCAAATTTTAAAGCTTTTTTTTGATTTTGCTTTTCAGAAAATTTGTAATGTTCTCACGTTTCGACCCTAGCCGAGTCATTTTCAAAGCCTAAATGATTTTGGGTGAACTGGTGTGGACCAACAAGTTAAAAAAAAAAAAACAAACAAACAAACAAACAAACAACAACAACAACACGGCTGTGAATACCACGTTGCTTTTGACAGTGTTTCGGCGCCCCTATGTTTGTAAAGTTATAACTATTTACAATATTGACCTGTAAAGCACTCTGCTTAAATTCTATTTGCTCTGATGCATGGTTCTTGTGTTATGGGCCAAAATACTTGTCTTAAAGTAGGTTTGAAATTCGGTTGTTTCTTCTCCAGACAATCAAATGAAAGTTTCTACAGGCACTGCCCCTTTAAAGGTGTATCAGTAAACTAATGGTACCGTATCGCGTGGGTTTTGATATTCAACCTTTCCAATTAAAGGAGCACAAAACCATTTGCACTTGTTGGGATTCTGTTTTTTGGGGGGTACACTACCCACTTGGAAATCTTTCGCTGAACCCCTTTCTCTGTTCAGAACGTAAAAGGTTAATCCAGGATTAAATGTGTTGTGAAAATCTGTGAATAATAACAAAATAAACAATAACACTATGGAACGCCGGGGGCTTGTTTACAATTTTTTGTTTTGTTTTTTTATATATCTTGGTAAAATTAAAAATTGGTAAATGTTGTTGGTAAGTGCAGTGTTCTTACTTTGTGTGATTCAATGTATACATTCAGGAGTAGTGAGAAACCGTGCACATTTTTCAGCATGTATACAAACATTGCCTTAATTTCCGTTGTTACAACCAAAATTGGGGTGTTCAAATTCCATTTTCTCGACTTTGAAAGTATTTCAGACAGAAATATTTCTATGGAAGATTGGTATAGTGGCTTTTGGTGAACTTGATAATCAGTGAGCTTTCAGACTGATACTAATACAAAAACAATCCAATGGATAACAAATCCAGTGCTCTACCTTTAACACTAAACAGTAGGAAAGTAACTAATTGGCTACACCTCACTGTGACGCGTTGATATTGTAATTATATTGCCCTGCATTTTTCATTCACGCACGTCCCAAATGGAAAGATTTTTTTTCTGACCAATTAGTTTAAAAGGAAATTGTTTTAGCAAAATCTGAATTGTTGTATGACACTAGAGTGGGCTGCTGCCGAATCATAGGCATACAGTTACTTTTCCCCCATCTGTTTTGATTTTGTTGATGTTTATTGATTGGTTGATCTAATTTATTGTTTTGTAAATTTGCCTTTAACTGTTAATAGTGTATCCTTCAAATATAGAGTAAATAAATACATTAAGTAAGAACCAGCTTAGGGCTAATAGGACTGCAGTGTGATGCTAATGGTCATGTCTCTCATCACTTTCTAGTGAGCGAGGTATAGTCCAATAACTATTGTTTCTTTTCTATTTTTCTTGTTTTTTATTGTGGGGTGGTCTGTTGAAACAAGCTCGTAGCTATCCCTATGGGATATTTTGCTCGTTTTTGTTGGGGTGTTCCTTAACAAGAGCAGTTCATAAAAAAATATATATATATATATACATCCTACAAACTAGTCCCACTAAACACTGATGCTGCAAATACGAGATGAATTTAATGTTCAGTTAAAAAAAAGAAACAAATATATAAGTTTATAAACTAAAAGGTGCTCGCTTCATTTTGGTGTTAACTTCGCTGCGATCGTTTTCACCATCAAACTTGAAACGAAATGCTTCGAATGTTTATTTAGTTGTATTGATTGATTTTGTACTTTATATTTATTGACTTTTTGCATTTATTGTATTTTTCATTTGTACATGTTTGGGGGAGAATTCATTTGATAGAAATGATACATCCTGTATATAACAATTAAGATAGCTTGAGTATTGTTACTGTCGCCGTTTCATTAAAAAAATACGCTGAAAACAATCAAAAATATCTATTTAAGTAAAAAAAAAAAAAAAAAAAAAACAAACTGTTGGTGTTCACTTCAACTTTGCTGTGATCGCTTATCCCATTGAACTTATCATAAAGTGTTTCAATTTTTGGTCGCACCTCCACATTATCACTGCAACAGTGCACGGTAGAAACAACATGTTCACAATGAAATAATGTTGTTTGGTTTCGAAGTGGAACTCTGCAGTTTCGGTTGCATTGCTTCTCCATTATTGGTTTTTTCTAAATGGACTTCCCTTTCGGTTGCCTTACGTAAACCAGGTACTAAAAATGGTAACTGCTGTTCTACATTACTGCAACTGGTTCTAGTTTATGTTTATGTTTTATATATGTATATACTAATAAGCAAAAGTTTCTCTGCTCCTCCTTTATTTATAATGTAAATATATGTATATACATGGTGATTGGAATCGACATTTATATAGGGGTTAATGAAAAGCTAAATTGCATTGGACCGCATTGAATAATGAATGTGCAAATTTTGACATGATCTTTAAATTGTAAATCCAGCAACAGCAGGCAGTGAACTCATGGTTTTAAAGTATTTTTCTTGATTGAATACACAATCTATAAATAGACCCGATACCATCCCATGAATAGACTTCCGAGTTATATTTGGAAATTCCTTTGATTCGTTTAGTCTCGGTGGATTTGAATCAAAGACTTTGAATCCGGTCTTAGGCCTACATAGCGTCCAAGTTAAATATGTTTCATAGGGGATGACACACCCAGTAGCGGATACTAGGGGGTGCCGTGGGGCACCCCATGGAAAATCAATAAATCCAATGTCTGCTTATAGAGCTAAAAGGGCAAAAAATGAACCTGCGTTCGCCCAACCCTCTCCTCCCTCCACACCCCTCTGAGAACAGACTCTCTGAATCCGCCCCTGACATCACTAGTTAGTTGCATGGCTGTAGTAGCCACGGTATAGCCACGATGGACGGGGCATGTGACAAACGAGGAAGATTTGTGGAAGGTGGGAACTGAAAGAAAACTGCCGGTAACAATCAGAAAGAAACAGTTGCAATTTCATGGACACGTTAATAAATGAAGAAAGAAGATCGTGAGAACTAAACAACCAAGGGGCGCATCGAGGGGGAAGAGAAGCAGGGGGATGCACTCCCGGTTAACATACTTGAAAAGTCCAAGTCACTGAATGGCAGACAGGGAACCAAAAAGCGAACTTTGTAAAGAAACGGGAGTCGATATAAGCAACAAGAGACATGAACCTGTGGAGAGCCATGACCGCCGACGTCCTGAAGGGCGTGGCACCTGAAGAAGAAGAATAGCGTATAGACTGGTCCTCGCATGAAAATTATCATGCGGACAAAATGTCCATTCCAAAAGCTTTCGAGCAAAACTCATCAGTTCCTGGACGCGTTTGAACAGTGTTTGATTAGTTTTCAAATGAGACCAGATTCAATCCCACATTTTTCAAAGATGGAGGTAAATATTTATTTGTGATGATGGGCTTTCAACAAACCCACTTAAAAAAAAAATGTTTATTTACTATCTATAAGGTAATAACTCCCTGAAAAAAATTGTTTATTTACTATCTATAAGGTAATAACTCCCTTAGTTAAGAAACTGTTTTTCATTAAGGTTCATGTTGAACTAACCGACAAGTATTTGTTTTCTTCAATTCTACATGATGTTTGCAAACATGAGATAGCATGGTGATCATTTTAAACTGTTGATTCTTACCAGCATGTGATAATGAATGATTCAATTAATGTTTCTTCCGTTTCTTCTTTAAACAAACATTAATTCAATGGGAGACTTTTGAGACACTGGCGGCAGCAGACACGGCGGTCCTTTTTTTTTGACGGATCTGAGCATGCGCGCACCATGCCGAGTATTGTCCGCGAGGTTCTGAGCACGCGTACTACTAGTGAGAACCGTGAAAAAAAGGACCGTCCAAAAGTCTCCCATAATGCGCAAAATGTGAATTGCCCTGATGATGCGCTCCATTGATGTGTCAAGTTAAATGTACATTGTCACAAAAGAGCACACGAATAAGTTGCGCAGTTACGTTTAAGACAATCAGAAAATTGTCAATACTCTTAGAAGCACTCAATGATTTCGATCATTTTTATTCCAATGTGGGACATCATGCGAGGAGAATACTATCAATAATTTATCGGCCATTAGTCCGTGGGATTATTTTGCAAATAAATAAACATGGTGTGTTGGGAGCGCAAGGTGAACCACCTTTTCTGGGATCTGCAGTTCTATGATTATCAAAGACGCGACTTTATGGTGCGTCTGTGTGAAAACTAGACGATTGTAGCCAACTAAAGATAACGATCCGCGCTCAAGCCGATTTTACATTGAAAAGGAATTGATTCCAGCGAACGAGAAAAAAAACAAACTTGTTTTTTATAACGAATAAAATTAATAAATCGCATTTTGACCTTGTTGACTATAAAAGTGTTGTTTTGAAACGAGAAAATGTGTACGACGGACATGCCCGCGGTTGGTACTGGGCTGCTGGGCTGTTGATAACTCAGTTGGCAGAGCATCGGTCCGTATAGCCGGTGGTCACAGGTTCAAATCCCGCTATTTTCTTTGTTCAACCCTTTTCAAGGTAAAATCGACTTGAGCACAGATCATATAAAAATTATTCTTAAAGGTAGAATACAGGATTTGTATTCATTCAACTGTTAAACATTAATATCGGTCGTCTGGAGAGCTTACACTGATCATGAAGTGTATACCAGTACACATCTCCCTCAAATACATCTCTGTCCGAACTGCTGTCAAAGTCGAGAACGTAGAATTTGAAGACCCCAATTTTACTTTCGGTTGTAATGATCGAAATTTTAAGGACAGTGTTTTTACATGCTGAAAACTGTGCACGTTGTTTCGCTAGTTTCTCCTGACTCAGACGACGGATTGAGCCCAAATTTTCACGGTTTTTCTTGCATGTATTGTATTAAATCACACAAAGTTTTACCAAACTTTGTTTTTACCACTAAAGCCCCAGCTCAACATTGGTAAGAGGAAAAACATAAATGTTCACAGATTTACATATACCTTACACATGTTAAAAAGATAATGATGGTAAAAAACTTTCTTTAAAATAATTCGGCATGAAGTGATATCGTTTTTGAATAATAAATGAAATAAGATCCAAAATTAGTTTTCGTCTCAGTGAGACGAAAACTCTGCCTATAGGAATACGTACACAAATGTCAAATGCATTTTTACCGTTTTCTCGCAAACGAAACGACAAATTGAACCGACATTTTTACAGGTTGGTTTTATTACAAATATCTTCATTTTGTGCAAAGAGTGGAAGCATAATTTTACAGTCAGTTTGCAAATGTCGAGCTGTGGCTTTGAATAAAAAAAAAGTTGCCTTGGTCTTCAGGACTTGTTAGTATTATGTGGGGATCTGAGCGACGTTCGCCGGGACAATTCACTGTTTACAAACGATGCTACTCGATAATGATTACCGGCCCGGGGCTAGTAGCAGCGAGCTGGGATGAGGAGCGGGGAAAGAAACGATATATTTCCGCTAGCTGTCTGCACCTAGCCGATAAGAACATCTCTGGTCTTTTCTTTTTTCACCGGGCAAGGTGGACTACGCTGATAAGGTGCTGGGATGGTGTTTGGACTCGCCATAACCAGGCTAACAAGTTAACATGACGCTGAAGACTAATCTTACACAAAGTCTTTGCACTTTTGTTTTTGTTGGTAGTTTTATTTTATGGAAGGAAGGATTTAAAAAGTAATCGCAGCGGCGAAACTATGGTAATATTTATCTATTTTATTATTATTTTATTTAGGGGGGCACAAGGGGGTGCACCATTTGTTTCTAGGGGGCACGTCTTGTGCTAACTAAAATGGTTCGTCTTTCCTATATAACAAGCCCCTTTCAACGCTCTTTTTATGCAGTTTACTATTTTCTTTTCAAGATAATCTGACGTGGAGGTAAAAACAAATATAATGTCTGCGTGTAAATAGAAAGGTAGTGCACAGAAGAAACATTGAATCTACTACATAAAGCTAGATCTTAAAAAAGTCAAGATATCAAATAGAGGCACCCAGGGGCAAGGACATCAATTGCGGGGGGGGGGGGGGGCACGTGCGTCCCGTGCCCCCCACCCCCAGGTTACCACACTGGGCAGTGGCGTAGCCAGGATTTGTTTACTGGGGGCACAGAGGCATTGCTTTTGCTTTTCAGTGGGGGGGGGGGGAGGTACCATGTTTCTTTAATGAAATACATGTATGTAGATTTTTTCTATGGGGGCACCTGGAGGCACTGGAAATTTGTGGGGGCACGTGTCCTCGGCCCCCTTAGCTACGCCACTGGCACTGGGTAATCGATACGAATAGCGTGTATACTTGTTAATGTAAGTTGAGTGCCATCATTCTAGGTTCCATGAGTTTCTACGGTATTCAAAGTACACGATAAGTATTTGGTGAAACAAACATTGTTAGTTTTAATCTGAACACTCACTAGTTAAAAACAAAAAGTTCTAAAAGCTTGAGTGCACCACTATTATTATTATTGTGTACTGTTCTTGTAGAGTGGAGATTTTAGGGTCTGGGAACCAACTGATGAAACGACATTGACAACAATGGTGAAATGAAAGAGCGCCCCCTGTTGACATAAAAACCTGTACCATTCACGGTCGTTCTTATTACATTCAAAAGGCAAGAAACGAGTGCGTCCTTCACAGTTGTACCATTATGTCAGGACTGGCATCTTCGAAAATAAGAACTAATTTCAGCAAAGGGCATAAGTGTTGCGACGAGAACAACATTTTGAGAATTTAAGCACCCTTACAATCCTAAATTCTTCTGTATCCAATTGCCGTCACAGCCAGGTCAGGCATTTCAATCTTATCCAAGTCCAAACAATTTGGTGTGCAGTGACATGGGCGATGAGGATATGGGAGGATTGAGGTCACATGCTAGACAAACTACCCGGGGAATTGTAAGCCACGACCCCATCAACAACATCTCTTGGATATTATTGGCCAAGTCTCACCTGAGAGAAGGCTTCACAGAAAAACGCCAAAAGCTGCTTTCCAGTGCCGAAGGTTGTAACCGTGATCGCCAAGACTTGCAGCGAGATGACCGCCCTCTCAAAATTTTCTCTATGGTGATGTTTCAGGCGTTCCCTAGCTATAAATCACAGAAAAGAAAAAAAAAGAAGAAAAAAAAACAAATAAAAAATAAACACCGGTAAGGTTACAAAAAAAACACACAAAAACACACACACACACACACACACACACACAAAAACAAACAAAACAAACAAAAAAAACACTTGAAAAATTTTGGCCCGAGATGCTATATTTCTTTTTTTAGAAACAAGTAAAACAAATATTTCTGCATCGAACGCGACCAAGACTAGTCGCAGCCACAAAGTTAGTGTGACATTTTAGGGGCACAATGGGGGCGCACCATATTATTTTTTTTTCTAGGGGAAGGGGGCACTTCTGGCCAATTAAAACTGTAGTTTTCCGTTTGCATTTGACTTTCAATACAAGCCCCTTTTCAGCGCTCTTGTTATGCCACTTAACAATTATCTGACGTGTAGGTAAAAACAAATACACTGTCTGCATTGAAATAGAAAAATAGTTTTGAAAACATTTACATTACTACACTAAAGCTTAGAAAATGTAACATTTTATTCTGATAATTTTTGTATGTGTTCCCGTGGCCCCCTCTCCGTGTTTTGCCGTTTTACTCCATGTTTGAAATCAGTGAAACATATTGGTGGGTTTGGTTTTTCACTATTTTCTCGTGACTTTAAAAGTGCGGATAATGGCCAATGTTGTCCATGTGCTTCAACAAAGTAGTTATTATAGGGTCGTGGCAATGTTTTACCAAAAAATGTTCACGGTGCCAGCCAGCGAGCTAACGGTGATGTTCAATAGCGCCCTCTTTGGGGAAAGGGATATCTAGTCGTCAACTTACCCCAAGTCAATAATTATTAAAACCATGGCTATTGCGGACCGGGCAAAAAAGGCCAAGAAAATATTTTTAAATTCCATCTAATTTTAGCAGTAGCTGTAACCTTTGCATGGGGTGAGGTCCATTCCACTGCGGTCAAAATGCCTCGGTCAATACAAAACATTATCATCGTTGCATTGCTTTTCGTGTAAAGGACCTAAAAAGTCCCCAAGTCCCTTGAGGGTAACGGTTTATTTCCAGGGTCCGAAAATTGTGTTTTTTGTGTTGTTTATCCCTGCCACAATGAAGCTTGAGGGCCTTGAGTATAGACAAAACAGATTAGACTGTGATTTATTGCTTGGCAAACCCACACCTCTAGAAGATACAACCGCACTATCTTGGCAAAGTACCCAAGTGCTGATCAGCTACTCCCACGGTGACCATGACGTCACGGAAAGCCCATTCAATCATTGTTTTTAGTTATCTGTTGTATTTGTGTTGGAGATGTCCAGAAATCCTTTGAAAACCCATACAAAGTTATGGAGGGCGTATAGGGGTCAATTACAGTTACTGGTAATTAGTTAATTACAAATAATGGGGTGGGGCTTTTTGAAAGTCCTTAAGAAATCATTGTGTTCTGTTCACTATGGGGGCGAGACCCAGGGTTCAAACACAAGATAAAACCGTTCGTGCATGGCAAGCCAAATGCCCAATAATTCGATAAACAGTGTTTATCGGCGATGAACACTGTTTTTCAACCAATAAACACCGTTTATCGAAAAACCGTGTTTATCGAAAAACACTGTTTTTCAACCGACAAACACTGTTTTTCAACCCATAAACATTGTTTTTCAACCCGTAAACATTGTTTTTCGAGAAAAACTATGTTTAACACTTCGATAAACACTGTTTTTCGCCGATAAACATTGTTTATGTCTGATAACTTAGTGTTTCTCGAAAAACTCTGTTTATTGCCGAAAAACACTGTTTATCAACCGATAAACACTGTTTATCTCGAAAAACTTTGTTAATCAGTCGATAAACAAAGTTTATCTCGAAAAACTTTTGTTTATCGGCGAAAAACTTTGTTTTTATCGGCGAAAAACAGTGTTTATCGGTTGAAAACCGTGTTTATCGCCGAAAAACAGTGTTCATCGCCGATAAACACTGTTTATCGAATTATTGGGCATTTGGCTTGCCATATTCGTGCCCAATCATGATGAAAGTTATCATATCATACCAATTCAGTTTCAAATTACTAAAATAGAATGCAAAGATTGATAAAAAAAAAGGGGGAAAAAAAGGAAGAAAAAACTTTTTGAATTCCTTTTCATGATGAATGTTGTCACATCTGCCTTCCTTGGGAGAAAGATTGAAAATTAAAGATTGAAAATGGGAAGGGTCCGCTTTTCCAAAGTTGAATCCAAGGTGACAAAACAAAGATGTCGCATTGTCTGTATTATTGTTTGTGACACAAGCAAACTTTGCACGAGAAGAAGATAATCTTTCACGATCTGCTCTCTTTATAATGATTTCACTTCAAAACACAACTTTTAAACAACCTCCACGAAACAATTACCCCCTCAGAAAAAATGCCGAGGGCTCAAACATGTTATTGTTTCACCTGTGAGAAATGGAGGCAGATAAACGTTGATGGCACAAGTAGTGCACACACACAGTCAGTTTGGACGCACAATACTAAATAGGCGATCCATAGCAACTAGTGCTAAATGCCAAATATTCAAAAATACTCAAAAAATATTTAAAAGTCTCTGAGCCTCTAGAAAACAAATCAATGTATTTTCTGACGTCTGAACTTCGTTTTCTTTTCAATTTTTTGTAGGTAAGCCGTTGAATTTTTTTTGGTAGGCTTATTCAAAATAAAAACACCCCTGAACTGACTGGCTAAATAAAAAAAAAACCTTGGTTTTAGAGGATATAGGCCTACATATACTTTTTATATTGTATTTTTTAAAGTACTTTTGATTAGTTAGCATTTAGCATTGGTCGATATGAGGGAACCTTTTGGATTTTGTATGGTACACCCAGCATGGCATTCCAGTAACAATAAATAGCGCCCTCAATCCGAAAAAAAAACACAATTTTTTTTCTGTCTGTTCGTGTCGATGCCTTAGTTATGCTGAGAAATTGCACTAAAGTTCTAGTTTATGGGAGAATTTCATTCAAAACTTTCCCATGGCGTTTGAAACTAATGTTGGCTGTTTTCGGTTACAGGCAATAATAAACCTGCCTGGATTTGTTTTTCCTTGGTGGGTGTATCGGAGAAGCCAAGGATTCAAGCATTGGTACTTGGACTAAACTGTGATTCAGTTACAATAACGATGGAGTTGGCCTTGTTTATTTCATATGAATTTCAGAAACTTAAAGGTAAAATAAAGGACTGGTAAAGCTCATAGTGCAGTGTTTTTAATACTTCGTGGGGTTTAATATATCCATGCAGAAACAAATCTGTGAAAACTTAAGCTCAATTCGTTGTTTGAGCCAGGAGAAAATAGTGAGGAAACCGTGTAAACATTTTCAGCATGTAACCGTAAATACTGTCCCTAATTTCGATTGTAACAATTGAAATTAAAATCGGGGTCTTCAAATTCCATTTGTGTCGACTTTGACAGAATTTCACACACAAATATTTCTATGGAAGATTTGTACACTGCTATGAACTTCATAACCAGCAGGCTAAGCTTTCAGACTTGTACTAATACAAAGAAATTTCGATGAATGCCAATCTTGTATACTAACGTTCGTTAGAAAAAGTCTTTAAAATTATTTAATGCTGACCAATGATGTGTTTAAAAAGCGTGTGCGTATAACATTGGTAAGAGTGACAAAATAAGCTTGTATTCACAGATTTACACATTACATGATAAAAGATGGCCATGGTGGGAAAACTTCCGTTGAGAGAGTTTTTCGTGAAATAATTTTTGACAAATGAGTAAATCAATTAGTTTTAAGAGTCCGAAATGCTATGCTTGAAAAAAAAGTGAAAGCAGTGATGGATTTTCCCACCGCTATTTTCTCGTTAATCTGAGAATCGATTGAGCTTAATACTTTCACATGTTTATTACTTCATGTATAAACACTGGGCTGCACATAGTGCGGATGCTGTTCTTTCTCAAGTACATGTTGGCTTGTGATAAAGTTGGGATTGTTGTAGTTCAACGTAGGAGTTTGAGGTACCATAGACTACATGTTGCTGGGTTAGCAAATAGCCCTAGATTGGCCTTGTTCCAGGAACTTTATAAAGTTTATTACCGGCATCGGAGACGACGGCACGGTCAAACCTATTGACTGATCCTGCCGGTTGAGAAATGATAGGCAATTAGCTCGTTAAAATCGGCATCCTATCAATGACGTGTGTTGATTATAAATAATGAGGTACGCACAGGTGGTTGCTTCCTGCCTAGACAATGCCATGATAGTATGTTAATTGAGTCCATTAATTGCATTACAAATCAATGGTTTTAATTTGATTTGTGTTCCTGCCAAGGTTGTCAAGAATGCTTACTTGACCGAATAATAATAATTATCATATTGTGAGGTTTCTGTTACGGGGGGGGGGGGGGGAGAGGAGGGCTACCAGTCCGAATGAAAACACTTCAAATAAACATTTGAAACTTGTTTCGCGGGACAGTGTTCTCTCACATCGACGGAAACAGTTCTCAGAACAGTTTGGATCTATTTCGAGTTAATTAAAAGTAAACCTTTATATTTAAAATTATTAATAAGCTGTATTGACTATTGGAAATTCTTGCCTCACACCTCTAATTCCAACGTAGGCATAATAAAGATTGCACCGCACTATAATCAGAGTCTAATAAGTTTGGTGCTGAGTTTATCAGACGGTATTATTTTGTTAGAGCGAGGAAGGACTTATTTATTTGTTTGTTTGGTTGGTTTTTTTTGTAATAGAACTTTCTTTCTATCTCTTGAAAATGTACGATGTTGGAGAAACTATTTTGAAGGATGATGGAAATAATCGATTTTGTGGTTTTAGCTTTAAATTTCAGGTGTCAAGCAGGAACTGCTACCTATAGGCTCGCCGTCAAACGCTTCCAAATTACCCATCGATGGGAACACCCTAAACCGCCCGGTGATCCCACCTATCAATAAGGCGGCACAACAGAAACTCATCACAAAGGCATCAGTAGAAACGACGTGATACCCCGTCGCGAGGTGGCTTCAACGAGAGACACAGACAGAGGGGAAAGAAGAAAAAGGATAAAAAAAAACCTCTCACACGAAAATCCGCTACAGTTAAAACTATGCATTTTTTTTTGCTGTGAAAGTAATCTTTTAAATCCGTCAAGCGAGAACGGGTTGTGGGGATCGTGATCGTGAAGCGTGGCGAGGGTTACGCGTGTGCCCCGGATTTACCCACGCGTGTCTTTAGACAATGCCGCTGGACGGGACTGGCGCTCGCCAGAGAAGAGAATGGGACGGGTTCATTTATTAGGATTTTCACTGTGCGGGATCAATGATAGGCTCTGGGATCAGCGTGGGAAAATAAAAGGTTGGAATGCAGTTGTTAAGAGGTATCACAGCAGGACAATTGAACTAGACAAATTGGTTGATTGATGGACTTTACATAATCAGACTGTCATTGACGTAACATCACCAGTTCATTTATGTTTTTATTTTTCATGTTTTTTTTATTTCAACGTATACTATTTATGATTCAATGTTGTGTAACAAAAGTGCTACATGAATCTGATGAGGCGACTGTATAGTATGACCATTGTAGAAGAAAGCATATGTTAATTTAATAGGGAAACACTTTGAACCTCTTATTATTTACACAGATGTACTATACGTATTTTTTGTATGTATATATAGTGGTTTATTTGACCAATGACAAACCATGTTTGTAAAAATGCTACACAAATACTGAAAATAGTGTTGATTTTGTTGGAAACAATGAAACCAATAATATGATGTATTTTCTTTAAATAGAAAGTTGGCAAAAATGTTGAATTTGGTCACGTCTGTCAACAAGATTGAATTATTTGGCCGTCCATGCCACCCAGCTCAGTTTGTTTTTATCAACAACAGAAAGGTCTATTGTACATCTGGTTTGTTTTCTTCAAATGACCAAATCTGCGATGGCCCTTTAGCCAAATAACTTTCTCATGGCATACTCAGACTGTGTGCCAAATGCAGTACTTGTTTCATCAAAGGCACAATTGCCCAAATATTCCCCCTATCTGCCCCACCTAAGAGCAAGGACCAGACAAAAAAAACTATGCTGTGCTGTGGTCATAGTCACACCTTGACAAATCAACCCCTTTGTACCTTACAGACAGCCTCCTGGCTGAATAGTACGAGTGAACAAAAATATACCATCGTCTGTACTATATAACACACATCACCGAGCTTTCAAGTGTTCTCAAATCAATATTGGAAGGGAACAAAAATATCCAATTTAACCTCACAACTTCGTCTCCTTGGATTATAATAAAACAACCGGCTTGGAGAGGGGAAACCATTGTCCCTGCTCGGGTCTACATCGTCCCACAAAGGAATGGGCTAATCCCTTCAGTGGGTGGACCGATCGATCCGGGGCTTGATTAATCTCTTCAATAAGATGTCAAACTTTGCTGGGATCGGGTTCCTGTGAAATCATTTAGTAAACCCTTTTCTCCGGGTATTATCTCGAATAATCTTGGTATACAATGATGGGTTTAGCAATCCACAGGACTTTGAAATGGTGGGAAAAGAGTTGAATGTGGCTTAGCTATGACGTAGATCTATATTAAAATCAGATTAGGTAGTTTGGCCATCAGCGTGTGGCCTCAATCCTCAAATTAATATCATCTCGTAAGTCACTCCAAACCACACCACACCACACCAACGCTTGTTATTTGGGCCTACCTGCTCAAATCCTTCTGAATCCTCCACTTTGGCAATTTGATATAGAAGGATTTAGGACAGTATACTGCAAAAAACTGGGGTGTTAAATTGATGTTCTCGGTATCTATACATGACAACACCAACATGGTGTTAATTTTACCAACGATAAAGTAATGGGGATAACTAACACCATGTCGGTGTTGTCACATATAGATATCAAGAGAATCAATTTAACACCGCAATTTTTGCAGTCTGAGGTTTTTTTTAAGTGGGATGAAGGAGTCAGGTGAAAGTGTTAAGTTTTAATATTCGTTACCTTATGGAGACTGAAGACAATAGGAACAATAGGTATCCACGGGGGGAATTCTAAAGAGAGGGATGTTCCACAAGGAATTCTAAAGAGAGGGATATTCCACAAGGAATTTTGTGTACAAAGTCTATGGGAGGATGTTGAGTACAGCGCCAAGGGAAAGAACAAAAAAGAAATTTCCACTGAGATGCACAAATGAGTGTGTGTTTTCATGTGTATTATATGAACATGTGCTTTTATTCTGATCATCTTGTTTTCAAGAAAAGTAAGATCAAGTCCACGTGTTGTTGTATTTCTTTACCCTGCCCGTTCTGTAGACCATGTAACTTGTGACATCACAATCATGTTTACAAAGAAGCCAAAGAGCCTGGACTTCCTGCAGGCACAATTTGTACACAACCCATTGGAGGAAAACATTACATTTTATACTGTATGGAGATTGCACTGATTTTTTACAAACTTTTGATGTGACGAATAATATGCGGGTGCGTCTCAAAACTTGTGTTGCTGTTATCATTTTCAGACTCCTTTTATTTGTTATTTTGCTATAACTAGACATTAGCCCTTGTTTGAATAATTGTGTCAGATGGTATTTTAAATACAAACTTGTTTTTTTTTATGTGAAAATGGACAGGAACAAAGTCTTAAAACTATCCATGCAATTATGAACTATACATTGCACATCATCTTAGAAGTTGTTAGATGAAATGTACAATTATCCATGTGACCAGAGGTGGTATCTCGCCTGCCAGAAAGGCCCTGGAATGTACAACGTCACTCCTTTTGTAAACGAAGGCTACATGATCTATACTTGGAATATTAAACTTGTAATAATGATGGGTATTTTGCTGTACCTGTAGAATGATTGATGGCTAATATGGTCGACGTTTTATGATTGCTTAGCTGTTTTGTTTGTTTTTCATTTTTTTTTTACCGGCCGGGGTTGCTGTTTATCCGAAGTTTACTCCATCAGTGCTCTTTGCTTTGAAGTGCGTGCGTGACATCAACATCTGATTGTCAATTGTACCGTTACAGCCCTTGCCACATTTGGCTGTACAAGAATGAATATCCTGACATACAGGTTCTTGTCTAGCTTGATATCAAACGGGGCAAACTTCCCCGTGTTTGTTATTTTTTTCCCCCCAGACCCTCTACATCGACACAACACAGAGGTTACCAAACAACAGATCAATGTTACTCTTCCCATGATTGTACAGTCACAGTGGCATACCAAGACATTTTCAATTGGAGATGGGGTGGCAAGAGGGGGGCAAAGACGTAATTTGGGGGTTGGTGGGGGACTTTTGATGTGTTGAACCATTCATTTGTTCATTGTTTTATCTCATTACTTCTCTTGGGGGTATGAGGGGATTGGGAAAGGGTTCTGAGTGGACCCCCCCCCCTCCCCTCCCGGTAGTCATGAATTTTATGGACAGATCTAGAGAACTAATCTAGAGAATTCCTGACAAATCACAGGCATATAAAAAGTGTTGTCTGTAATTTATGTGGTTATTTTTCAAATTGATATAGGCCGATGTATATATGTTTTTATTTTGTTAATGTATTTTTAACCCAAACCAGACTACTATTGGTAAGGGGCTACAAAGAGAGAAATTCATTTTGTTTACAAGAATAGGTTCCCTGAGCCTTTGGGGGGCCTTCCCACACAGGCGAGACAATGTGCAATGTAGTTGATAAGAAGCCATTTTGAGATTATGGTGGACACAATATACTATATAACACTGTTAGGTTTGGGTAAATCATTCTGTACACACCCAAACCAAACAGTCCACTTCAGTTGTGTCCGCCATATCTCAAAAGGTCTAATTGTACGGGCATTTTAGACTCTTTGTCCAGTCAATTTCCACATAAAAACATTTTTTTTTAATACCATCTGACATTTTTTTTTCCAAGGGTAAATGTCTAGGTATAGAGACATAAATTTAAAAATACCTGGAGAGGACTGAAGCAACCTTTGCATACAAAGTTGATGAGGCTTGATTCACCCTGAGACATCTGCTAGCCTGTGGTGCCATCTACCTCACTCGATCACTGCAGTACAAGAAGGTGAGTGAGTTAACAAAACTGAAGTTAAAAAATAACAGCTGATATAGAATTTGTGGCTTTGCACGATGAAGATTTTTTTTTTTAAACCCTAACTACCTTGGGTGATTTTCTAGGATCCTTCCTCACTCTAAGACAAAACCCGTCCTCATGTTAGCCCAACAGCACCCAACTGTTAGACTTTGATTATTGTGGTGGGCCAAATCCTACATGTAAAGCATAATGATTTTACTGGTGATGCTCCTCAGTCAAACAGAATTTAAAAAAAACCATGAAGTTTGATGGGTTGGGGCTAGGTTAGGATTTTTATCTGACAGGTAGGCCCTCTACCCAATGCAATGACCTCTTCAAATACCATGGTGTAGGATTCAAGTACACTATAACATCTTAATTATGTTTTAAAACATCTATCTAATTTTATACTATTCACTTTTGTTTATTGCTGTTCAACTTTGAAAAGCAGTTTTTCACTGAGGGGTTTCTCCAGAGTAAACAAGAAATAAACAAACACAAAATAAATAAGATTTAACCCAAACTTGAGCTGCAGTATATGACATATCATTTTGTTTGGTGTCCTATATTCAGGGTTGTCACTGATGGTTGTTGAATTTGGAGACTTTTTGATTGTTTGTTACAGGGACTCAGTAACCTGACTGCTAAACCCTTTCGTGGTTTATGGGGAAATGAGCGGCCATAAGTTCGTTTTCAGCTGTAGTGACAAGATTCTTCTTACAGTTTGATGAAATCAAAATGCATCGTTGTACTTGCAACTGGAGTCTGGTACTCTGAGACTGACTGTATTGACATTGTACTACTAGTCTAGGCTATCGCTATTATTGACAGATTGAATCAGAAGATTTCAATTTGTACGTAGGTGTATACCGACCAAAGAACAAATGCTGAACCACTTATCCGAAAGAGCACACAAGGAACATATTGTATTACTTCTCAGCACCAGTCACATGCTCGGTTCACACCCTGTCCACATCACACACACACACACATAATGGCGCCCTGCTGATGTCCGGAATCTGGGCATAATGGTCGTCTGCATTTGGTGGGCTTTGGGGATTTTGTTTGGCATGAAGTCAAAGGAAACTACGGAATAAAAACAAAAACAGAAATATACAAATACAAACCCTACCTGGGAACTCACCACACCCTTCTGGTCGGAAAATGTCGCCTGGTGGAAGTGAGATTTACGGAATAGATACAAAATTAGGCTATGCCCCGTTACATAATTTCACTTTGGCCGCCTTCTGTAGACTGGTGCCGTTGTGTTAGGTCGATCTAAGCATTCATTTGCCGTGCAAAAACGTCATATGCTTCGCAGCGAACCAGTGATAGGAAGTCTATTATTAGTACACATACCTTAAATACCGGCATACGGGGCGGATCCGGAAAGAAGGTTGTGGTGGAGGTGGTGGTGGGGTGGGGGGGGGGGGGGGGGCGTTGTGGTGAAAGTAATTTAACTAAATTTTTGATAAGCCATTGTCAATCATTTAGGCCTACGTCTTGAAACTACAGTGTTACATGACTAGGTTTGTTCTCATTATTAGAACGAATAATGGTGCGAAAATGAAGTACATTTCAGTATCAATCCTGAGAAATACTAAAAAAAAAGTCGAGACAAAAGCATAATATTTAGACCATTACAAATTACATTCATTTTCCGATCACCGCAATCGAAGTAATCCTAATACGAGAGTACACAAGCAACCCTGACAAAACACTGTGTTTTACGTTGTTTGCACTAAAACATAATCACCATATTTGAAGTTTCAAACTATTATTGGAGTATGTCATTAAAGTACTGGATGCGTATGAACGCAGTGTCGCAGAATTTAATCACGAGGTGAAATCTGGGAAAGCCAAATTTCACCGAGTGATCAAATTTAGTGACAATGCACGAACGAAATGCATTCTATATTTTTTTTGTATAACTCACACATAACTCACTCATGTCTCTCTGAGCGTTGTATACATGGCAAAATAAAGGATGACACGTGTCGCGTTTTCCACCAATCAAAAGGCAAGGATCTGTGTTGTGGGTATAGAATAATAACTAGAGGATGGAAGCGAATTTAATCTTCCCCCAAACCAATGATGTCGTACCTTTAAGACTAATACCTGTGTGTACAAGTCGTTTCTCAAAATTTCCGCTGCTAGATGAATTGTTCCTCGCTCTGAATACAGTTCCCTATCCGTACACGTATCAAACTTCACATCCCCCCTCAATCCACGAAACCCAAACATAACAGATTCGAAATCAAAACAAAATAATCAAATAAAAATCCTGCAAGTGATAAAATGCAAAAAAGGGGGGTATCCACTCCATCTCAATATAGACGTCTTTTGTCAAATGAAAAAAAAAAACGCCAACCATCACTCTCACGTTTCACCCGCAAATCTCCCTCTGTGATTTCGTTTTCATTTATTCGTTACACGAACACCTTTCATGAGAATCAAATCCCATGCACAGAGTCCAATGACGAAAAAATCACTTAAGTCTGAAAATGAACGGCATAACAGACTTAACAATGGTGATATTGAAACTAACCCTTTTGTGGTCAAGGTCGTATATTAAATCTGTTTGGCGTATATTTCTTGGTTCCCGCCACTTTATCTCCCGCGTCCGCCCCCCCCCCCCCCCGCCCACTGTATTTGACAGATTGGCAGAGCAATCTCTGTAGTCTTCAGTTCGCTGTCGTCGTCTTATTTTCCCTGACTTGTCAGGCTTTTTACTTGTGACTCTTCTTCTGTTCAAGGGATGCCCGGGGGGCAATGCGTGCCGTCCCCAATAAGACATACTGGGGATTGGAAGTTGCAACGGAAATTGGTGAAACTTGAGGGACCTTTTAAAAACGCTTTCTTCGATCTTGGCTTTTAAGTGTATAGGGGGGGGGGTTCTCATTGGGAAAGAGAGCCGTGTGGATTCTATAGAGACTGGGAAAGAATGAAGGAGGGAAAAAAATCCCGGAGTAAAGTAACGTCACAATGACGTACGATGGGTTTGTTTATTTCTTAAACATGAGTATATGATATTGGAATATTTTGAACGGTAATGGCTTAGTGTACATTCCCCTGACGAAAACAAAATATATAATACAAAAAATAATGGTACTTTTGTATCATTATTTCTTTTTCTTCCCTCAGGCATTTTAGTGCTTTAAAGTTATTTTAAAGGTAAATATATAGAATTGGTAAAGCTGATAGTGCAGTGTTCTTACTTTGTGTGATTCAACACATGAAACACAAAATGTGAGAAAAATAGTGTTCACCGTGCAGTCACTTCCACAGCATGTAAACACACTGATCTTAATTTCGATTGTTACAACCGCAATTATTAACGGGGTCTACAATTTTTTTTCCCTCTCGACTTTGACAGCATTTCAGACAGAAATATTGCTACTGGTATTATGCACTCCATAAACAGTAAGCTTTCAGACTGATACTAGTTAAATAAAAAAGAGATGGTGAATACCAATCCTGTATTTTACCTGTTACCTTTAAAAGACAAATATTATGAGGTTTATACATCTGAACGCAAGTTACATTAGGTTTGTCTTCACAGAAGTCAAAATAATGTACCCGTAGTCATCAAGTGCACACTCTTTGATTGAAGAAAGTAACAAAATTGGTAGCTATAAACATTTCTCAATAGTACTTAAACACTTCGTTGACAGTATTGCTTCACGGCAGCTTTTATATCTTATATTGACTCAACGAGAGTAAGTACATATTAAAGTGGCCAATACGGAGTACGTATTGATACCACTGAGGTTTAGAAACGTACTGCATGTTATTTTCTCTGTGACTTTTGTCAAAAACAAACAAATAAACAGATACCCCCACCATCCCTCACACAACGGTGACACTTGAGTAAAATTTTAGGGAGAACAGTTTTTTTTCTGGGGGGTACTATTGGCCGATTAAAAATGGTCACTTTTCCTAAACAAGCCCCCTTTCGGCGCTCTTGTTATGCCGTTTACTATTTTTTTATGACTTGAAGATATGACATGGAGGTAAAAAAAACCCAAAAAAACACACACTTAGTTACGCCACTGCCCCCACAGCAAGCAAACAAACAGGGCATGAAGCCTTATATACATTCAGTTCAATTAAACATTTTTTAATTGATTGTGTACCTCTGCCTGGTATTAATTCAGATTTAGCACTTATGGGCATCAACGCTTTTAGAAGCTTGTGTTTAATTTCACGCGGACTCCATGAAACAAGCTTGTCCAGGAATACCCTCACATAGCCTGGATTCCACACACCAAACAACTCTCCAGTGTTTTTGTACCGATTTACAAGCAGCCTATGTTAATATAAACGGCTAATAACACACCCCCTGGTAACCGGAGGCCAGCCTCGCCATTATTGCAGTTAATTTCAAGCGCGCGCGGACAAGAGTGTCCCGAATCCGTCACCGTTTTCTGAAGGACATGGAAGACAACACTACCCTTTTTCACCCGAACACCATCGGGCTACCTTAATTGAATTTCTTCAGTATCAGGATCAGGTTCCAAAAAAGAGAGAGGGAGAGAGACAGAGAGAGACAGAGAGAGAGAGAGAGAGAGAGAGAGAGAGAGAGAGGGGGGGGGTGAAAGATTCCCTGGTTTAAAAAAATGAAAAACAAAATGAAAAAAAAAGAGAGAAGGGGGATGGGGGAGAAAACAAAATCAGAATCCGGGAAACAAAAATCACGCCCGGGGCAGGAGATGCATCACAGCAACGAAATGAAGGATGGGTTTCAGCGAGCTGGCTGGCAGGTAGACGGGCAGCCCCTCATGCTCTAGCGTACCACAGCGCCGCATCCCTAAAACCGGTGCTTTTGTCTGCGGAGGTACCCTGCACTCTTCTGCCTGCCGTTTTGTTGTTTTATTCATGGCGGCTGAGCGAGTCTTAATAGTGCACATTTTTTTTCCAAAGTGATTTCCTCTGTTTCATTGTTATCACTAATGGACTGTCTTCACGAACAGGTGTTTTTGTTGCGAATCTGACACATTTTCTTCTTTTTCTCTTTTTTCTTCTCGCGGTTTGTTGGTGGCATGGAAGAGAGGTAATTGCTCTGTTTTGTTGTTAAAATCTGTGTTTTGCGTAACTAGGGTGATATGGTTAAATAGACAGATCTGTAAATAGATTGCGTGGGTGCTTACCGGGCATGGATAGGCGGCAGTTATTAACGCAAAGCAATACTTAAATCCTCCGTTCAAAAAAAAAAAAAAAAAAAAAAAAAAAAAAAAAAAGTCGCACAGTTATTGCTTAATCCTTTAAGAATATAAAACTGTGCTAAATCTCCCCTGGAAATAATTACTCTCCACATATGGAATACTTTCTGTAACAGAATGATAAGTAATATTTATTTTTATCAAATACGAATAACATTTATTGACACGCTCCCTTCAAGTGTCCCCGATCCTTCCTTTATAAAGTGTTTTGTGTTATTAAGAAATGTATTTATTGACAATTTACCTTCTTCCCGTTTTCCCGATCTGTCGACCATTACAAAAAGGGAGTTAAGATGTTCAATATTTTCTCTGAAACAAAATACAAATATTATTGATAATATTCACAATTTTTGGAATATTTCACGGGCCGCCCGTAACAATGAACATGATTGAAAGTGAATAAGAAAAGAATTAAAGAAGCAGTTTCCACAAGATTACGAAGTGCACCGTACCTTATATTGATTCAGAAAGAGTAAACATACATGGAACTGTGGCTTATCAAACATAAAGAAAGCTGAACAGGGTCTTGAGTTTGACATTTCAATGAAATCTTTATTTCAAATCAATACATTGTTAAAGAGAGTTTTAACATACCGGAAGCATGCCTGTACTGCCTTATAGAAGAGTGTTTGTGAACACTGTCTGTACTGCCTTATAGCAGAGTGTTTGTGAACACTGTATGTACTGCCTTATAGAAGAGTGTTTGTGAACACTGTCTGTACTGCCTTATAGCAGAGTGTTTGTGGACACTGTCTGTACTGCCTTATAGCAGAGTGTTTGTGGACACTGTCTGTACTGCCTTATAGCAGAGTGTTTGTGAACACTGTCTGTACTGCCTTATAGCAGAGTGTTTGTGGACACTGTCTGTACTGCCTTATAGCAGAGTGTTTGTGGTCACTGTCTGTACTGCCTTATAGCAGAGTGTTTGTGAACACTGTCTGTACTGCCTTATAGCAGAGTGTTTGTGAACACTGTCTGTACTGCCTTATAGAAGAGTGTTTGTGAACACTGTCCGTACTGCCTTATAGCAGAGTGTTTGTGAACACTGTCCGTACTGCCTTATAGCAGAGTGTTTGTGAACACTGTCTGTACTGCCTTATAGAAGAGTGTTTGTGAACACTGTCCGTACTGCCTTATAGCAGAGTGTTTGTGAACACTGTCTGTACTGCCTTATAGCAGAGTGTTTGTGAACACTGTCTGTACTGCCTTATAGCAGAGTGTTTGTGAACACTGTCTGTACTGCCTTATAGCAGAGTGTTTGTGAACACTGTCTGTACTGCCTTATAGAAGTGTTTGTGGACACTGTCTGTACTGCCTTATAGCAGAGTGTTTGTGAACACTGTCTGTTCTGCCTTATAGCAGAGTGTTTGTGAACACTGTCTGTACTGCCTTATAGAAGAGTGTTTGTGAACACTGTCTGTACTGCCTTATAGCAGAGTGTTTGTGAATACTGTCTGTACTGCCCTATAGAAGAGTGTTTGTGAAACACTGTCTGTGCTGCCTTATAGCAGAGTGTTTGTGAACACTGTCTGTACTGCCTTATAGAAGAGTGTTTGTGAACACTGTCTGTACTCCCTATATAGAAGAGTGTTTGTGAACACTGTCTGTACTGCCTTATAGCAGAGTGTTTGTGAATACTGTCTGTACTGCCCTATAGAAGAGTGTTTGTGAAACACTGTCTGTGCTGCCTTATAGCAGAGTGTTTGTGAACACTGTCTGTACTGCCTTATAGAAGAGTGTTTGTGAACACTGTCTGTGCTGCCTTATAGCAGAGTGTTTGTGAACACTGTCTGCACTGCCTTATAGCAGAGTGTTTGTGAACACTGTATGTACTGCCTTATAGCAGAGTGTTTGTGAACACTGTATGTACTGCCTTATAGTAGAGTGTTTGTGAACACTGTCTGTACTGCCTTATAGCAGAGTGTTTGTGAACACTGTATGTACTGCCTTATAGTAGAGTGTTTGTGAACACTGTCTGTGCTGCTTCATAGCAGAGTGTTTGTGAACACTGTATGTACTGCCTTATAGTAGAGTGTTTGTGAACACTGTCTGTGCTGCTTCATAGCAGAGTGTTTGTGAACACTGTATGTACTGCCTTAGTACAGCGTTTGTGAACACTGCCTGCATTGCTTCATAGCAGTTTGTGTGAACACTGTCTGTACTGCTATATTATAGCAGAGTGTTTGTGAACTCTGCCTGTACTACCTTATAGCAGAGTGTTTGTGAACCGTTGTTGTACACACATTCCTTTACCTAGGATGATTTACACAATGTTCTTGCGCCTTGCTGTGCATTATAAGTCTATCGGTTTTATCCGAGGGGAAAAACATAAACCAAGTAGTATGCAGGACAATAGCGGCAATGTTATCAACCTCATCAGTGTTGAACTTTGTACCGATTCACAGAGCGTAAGTATAGAGGCAAGTTATCGAACATCGTCCAAGTTTTACCTTATCTCAATTCAGACAGATAAAAGCAATTTTTAGTGAACAAAGAAACATTGACTAGAACCTGTGGTAAATTAGACAAATTAAAAAGCTTGCAATTGCAAGAAGTGTCAGTACAACCAACACAACCGATATGTATTTTCATTCTTGCTTATTTTGTTAATGCTTATCTGAAATTTGTAAGGAATGCTATCGTTTGTTTTGTGAAAAAGTGAATTTGACTCCGTTCATAACGCGCAGCGCTGCTGGGACGCCGAGGTCACGTGCACGTTTTTACCCACTAAGAGCAGTTGTCGTCCAATGATCAGCCTCCTTTTGCCTCAGTGAGGGCGCTGTTTGAGAGTGTGACGTCATATGCAAGGACTCTATCAGTTTCAGTCCTCGCACACACAAAAAACCAACCTGCGAACAATGTCGTCAAGTTTGGTGGTATCGTTGTATTGGAAGCACCGAGTGGTTTATGTTCCCGTTCGTCATCAGGAGAACGCAGGGTTCTACCGGGGAGAGAAGCTTAAGGTAGAATGATGCTGGATTCTGGAGTGGGGAAGCAGGGAAGAGATTGTTGATGTGAATAATTGGCAACCATTTGGCTACCGGTGCTGCATATTACTAAGGAGTTAGTATGGTTTTACGAATTCTGAAGGCCAGTTGGAATGGGGCTAATATGAGTTTGAAAGTTAGTTTAAAAATGCCCAATAAATGCATATTATTGTTTTATATAAAATCATATTATCAATTATAACAAATAAAACTAACTTATTTACAGTGACACAAAATGATTTTCAAAAGGAACACCCAGCGTACAATAACGTTCAAGAAAACCTCTTTTATTAATCGTCCTCAGCTTTATACAAGCCCAAATGTTCTCCAACCTCAATACATCAATTGATAATATTTTGGTCCTATTCCTCAAAAACACAAAAAATGTACAGCAAAATTAAGGTAAATATAATAATCCATAGGAGTTTCTATACACTCTGGAATGTAGGAAAATCAACGTGATGTTAAAACGCAATAATTATTATAATATATAAATTTTCTAAACTCTCTCTCTCACTCAATTTTTTTTTATTAAACACTTGATTTCAGAGAACTTCACTTAGAGGTACGTGATTCGGAGTGTCACAGTCGGTTTGCCGAGTGGCGAGGGAGATGAGGATTTGTCGATAGAGGGATGTGATGTCAGAGTAATCTTGTGCTCCCAGTGCCACGTGGGATCGCGAATAGGAAATTGGTAATGTGTTGCACACGACATTAAACATCTGACGTGCATGTGATTAAGGTGATATTTGGCACACAATTTGAAAGTGCAGCGAACATGCATGCCCATAACAGGTGTGTTTGTCACGTGTAATATTCACGGGCAGGTCTGAAAACTTCAGTGAAACCCAAGTTTTATTTTAAGTGAAAAGTTGTTTTCCTGTCATGCCTTCTGTCTTTGATTTTTTTTGTTGCAAGTAATATTACCAGCCACTCTTCTCTCTGACTTCGATTCACAACCGGTTCACTTGAAACTATTTCACAATAAATTATCAAGCGTATTTTTATCTTTTTTTTCATTTTAAACTCTAGCGTCTTGAGAAAAAGCCTACGACTGCACACAAAAGTGAAGTCAGGCCATTCTTTCAAAATACTAGTAAAAAAGGAACTGTTTTCAAACAATATTTACAAAGATACAAAAGTAGACGGAAATTCTCAGAATCCCGTCTCTGGGTTAGTATATCTTGGTATTGCAGAGTAAAAAGTTTTGCTATAGGCTAATATATTATTAACTTTTGTTTGTTGTATGTCATTAACTATTCGTATACGAACTCTGACCTGTCCAGGTCAACTTAATCAATTTACATAATTAACATTTCTCTAAAATCATTCTACATTATGCACGCACGGGTTAATTTTGTCTGATAACTGGTATAGCACGTTTAAAATAGCATCCAAAATAAATCAATGTCTTGTATTTTAAGTCATAGACCCCTATAAGGTGTTCATTTATGTCACCTCGCCAAAGTAGCGTTTCACTTCAAATCCACCCTATTCAGTTATTTATTCTATATTGCATTAAGTAAAATTAAAATATTAAATCAACGCTCTCTATCCAAAATACAAATCAAATACTAAAAGTTACTAATGGGGGGCTTGCAGCATGATAGCTTTTGTAGACAGGTATTTTCAATTCAAAGTAAAACAAGACGCTGCAATGTTTGGCCTTTCTTGTTTTTATTTTATTTTTGCGCACGTGAGCTAGTAGATCCAGCAGAGCAATCGGTTTAACTTATGCCTTCAAGTATACCCGTATTATATCAACAAGACAATTGGCAAAGAAAACAAGGGGGTATCCTTCTCCCAAACAACTCAGAGGTAATTTCGAAAGTTCAAAATAAATTAATAAAAAGGGAGATTTCAGAAACTAGAAGGAATGTTTGCAGAAAAAAACAGAGGTTGGCACAGCCATTTCTGAGTAAATTAATAAATAACGAAAACAAAAATATATACTTTTAACACAACGATAGAAAACCAGAGAGCAAAAACGTTATCGAATTTGGTAGACCATTTATTTTTTCGTGACGTAATGACTGCATCTGACGTCACACTGATTCGCTATCCTGTTGGTAAGTTATTGCGTAACAAGAGCGCATCAGCTGCTGCACGCCCAAAGTTTTCACTACTTCCGGCTCCGAAGCTGGCATACGTTTGTCTGTAATTTTACCAAAAGTCGCCACTTTCATCGTCCAATGCCATCTCTTATTCCGTAAACTTATAATTCAGAGAAGAACTCGAGTCTTTGAAGAACGTATGTAAAAGCCAAGTCCACTTATCAAACCGTTCCTGAATAAATCTTCATACAAAAACCAGCTCAATGCAATTCCTACGGGCTTCTGGTAATTAGTGGAGCCAGTATGTGTGAAGTGGGCGTGGCTTACGCTGGAATTACGTCACACTTACGAACAGGATAACGTAACCAGTCATGTATGGCATCAGCCTTAAATTCTTAAAGGGAGTGTACTTTTTTGTTGAGAATTTCTTCTTGTTAGAAATCACCGCAGCTGACAACAAAATCAGGATTGTCCAATGTTTTTTTTTCATTTTTCCCTTAACATTGTCAAAATGTTTGCTCATACGTGTGCAAAACAATCTCCAACGTGATTCAATTTCAAGATCTACCCTTTTAATTCTGAGAATGAACTATTGATGTTCTAAACTGGATGAGCTTTCTGTTTTCAAACTGCACTTTCTGTTATCGGGCTATCACAAAAAAGTACCGTCCCTTTAAAAGCCTACAATATATTCGCAGTATTCTAATTAGCGAATGCTTCGAAAGAAAACCCACTTGGAATTCAATCTTCAAATTATGTCTATAGATTCGAACATTCAATATTGAAAAAATAAATAATACCGGCATCAAATGAATGAGACTGTGTGTAGTTCCTTAACATCTTTACGACATTCAACATTGTATTTGAGTCACTGATGTTAAGAATGTATGTTCTGCACCTAATATAATAAATGAAGTTTACGATAAAGCCAAATTGCTGTGAGCCTGAACCAGGGTGAAAGAAAGCCCGTTAAAACAGAAGAGTAAGTCTACGAGTTGCCTGTCACATTTATCATCTTAGACAGAGGGCGTCCCGGGACGTAAACAGGATACGTCACGCGTCTACACTCAATTTTTTTCGTCATGGTCACATGACACAAACGTGATACTCTAAATATTCTATTTACAATATTTATTGGTAAAATATGGCATTGCACATATGGATAGGCACCGCTTCATATCATAACCTTACAACGGTTTGTCAAAAGAATAATGATAAAAATAAAATAAAATAAAATAAAACAACAATAAATCCTGCTGAAACGAAACTAATAAAGAAGTTCATACAAAATAAAACTACGTATATAGTTCTTAACGTATATTGTAACAGGGTAATTTAACAGTTAAATACAATATCTTTCGGAATGATTTTGGGAACAATTATTTATTAACAATTGTTTTTTTTTTAAAGGAAAACCCTTAAAATATTGGAATGGTCAACTAACATGATGGAATGTCGCAAGTTAAGACTGATTGGTTGTTACCCACACGCCATTTTTCAGCGTTACCCTTTGAGTTAATCACTACACTTTATACAACTATAATCGATCGAAAGGAAAACTGATTAAATCCCACCAATGATTTTTAAACTAAAATGCGTGAGTTATCAGATTTACTAGCGTTTGGTACACCGGTTTTTTTTTCTCGTCATGCCCGTGCCCCCACCCCCCATCTTAAGGGGCACGTTCGGCCCAACCAAAACTACCGTTTCGTCGGTTGAGAGGTAAGTCATACGTCCTAGTATGCTTCCAAGATTGAAAGAGCACAAAACAATAACACTTCACGTTCAAAATGGACTGGTACAATATTGTATTTTTTTTTTTTTGCATGAGTGAGAAGGGGGTTATTTCCCATGAAAAATGAGTTTGTACTATTGCTGCCCCTGCCCGTCGCATGACTGAAACCAGTTCCCATCGATCGAAAGGAAATTCCACATAAAAATAAAATTCATTACTTCGCGAAAGAACAGCGTCCACATATACATATAAAAAAAGCATCTATTTTTTCCCCCTTCGTCTGCTTTTCTCGTACACAATTACATTTACGCTGTGTGGTTTGGCGCCAGTTTTATTAGCCTTCATTTGGTCCCGATCGGCTGTGGTGTTTTTCAGCCGTATACCTTTATCCGTGCAACGACGGCATTAATGAGTGCAACCATCAATCTACGCAGAGGATATACAGTACACACCTTAGTAATGAAAAGGTAAGCACACAAAAGGTTGGGCAACAAAAACGAGTAGTGGTGGACGCGCGATGGTTAAGTCTATGCGTGGTGCATGCGTGAATGGGATCCACTTGCAATTTCGTGTGCTAAAAGAGTGTGCAGGAAGGCAATGGCATAATGTTTGTTTGTTTTCACACCACGTTTGTTTATTTTATTTTAAAACTATAAATGTTCGTTGTCATGGAAACCCTAAGCCTCGATTTGACTACAAATAGAGGGCTGCAGGTGGTAAAGCCTGTTTACTACAAAATGGGAACTCACTACGATGTAGAATTGCCTGATAAAACGAATCGGGTTGATCTGGTTGCGTTAATAATTACCAACCCAAAGTCACCGAGGATCGCACACCTTAGCTCTGTCCCAATAGTTCAAATGATGGAATTCATTAAACAGGTTGAAGTTAGTTTTAATCATGGCACTTTTCAGTCTAACAAATAAAACACGCTGTCTACCCATAATACGTGCCTATGTGCGGTGACACGTGACTATGTGGATGGGCCACGTGACTGCTGGGGTAGATATTTGCGGCACTGGGTGACGACCAATAGGAGCCGTGTGAGCTGAACAAACTCGCGTTGGTTGACGGGATAGGAGTCCCAACGAAGTTGATCTTGCTAGGGTGGTGGTATCCCTGTGCCAGGTAGCTGAGATCCGACTGGTACCGGTAAACACTGGGGTCGGCCTGCACGGGCTGCATGGCCTGGGCTAGGCCAGCGAAGTCAAACTTATAAGCGTATCGCTTGCCGTGGACCTTGGTCATAATGTTCTTGTCGTAGTAGTAGCGTAGGGCGCGGCTGAGCTTATCGTAGTTCATGTTGGGCTTGCTCTTCCTTTCACCCCATCGTCTCGCCACCTCATCCGGGTCTGTCATTTTGAATTCTCCGTTAGTGCCCTCCCACGTGATGCAGTTGGCATTGGAGCTGTCGGACAGGAGCTCAAGGAGGAACTGCCACAGCTGGATCTGACCGCTCCCTGTTGTAGAAATTACAACGAGAAAACATATACAGGATTTTAAAAGTTGTGGACCAAGTATCGAACACCAGGGAACATACATATAATATAACTATAATGAAACACTCTAATAGCTGCTGTGGTTTACTGTAAGCCTAGAACTTCGTGCACTGAGGATCGGCTGACACTGGCATGCCAAAAATGCAGTTGTAAACATATAACTAAAGTGCACGTGTCATCATGTTCAGGATGTCAAACTTAACTAATGAATGGAGTTGTTTGATGGAGGCTTGCTTAACAACGGGCGTGCTGTAAAAAAACATCTCGTACCCGACAATAATACGTACAATTCAACTCAAAAGACCGCTCACCACAACTCAAATATATATTCATCAAGACAATTACTCAAGGCACTGTGTTTGTCAACACAATGATTTACACATAAAGTTATTTTATCTAACTGTTTGGATCAATAAGTGCAAAAAATGCATACGTCACTTTTCAGCAATGCATCATGGGAAATATCAATTTTATTTTCTTTCTTTTTTAAAAACAAAATCAGAAACATTATTCGGAGAATTGCTTACGGTTCCAGACAGGTCCTCCTAAGCTGCTGGCAGGATTTTCTGTATGAGGCGAAAAATACCGAATTTCTCTTTCAATTATGGCGGGAAAATTAAACATTCGTTCAAAATGTTACGGTTTCTATTCAAAACGATTGGCTCGAATTTGAAATCAGCAACCAACAAAATCAGTGTATGTTAGTGATTGTCAACTTAAACAATGTAGGTTGTTTTATAAAATGGATGGATAACATGTTTATTAGTACTGTTTAGTATTAGTTCGCATAATCTCGTATCAAAATAATAAAATTGATATTTCCCATAATTTGTTGCGATAAATGACGTCACTTAACGGGAAGTACGAAAACAACGACCGTTTAATGACAAACAATGGGATTAAATGAGCTGCACGATGGAATATAAATGAACGGCATTCATAAACAGAAAAGAACCAAAATTAAGGGAGAGGTTACAACAAAGGAAATCAAAATGATATGAGAATGTTAAAAAAAATTCAAGAAAGCTGAGGACACCGAGAAGCAATATAAGTATACTCAAGCAGGGAGTGACAGCATGTGGTTGTCCCTTAAGTCAGTGTTATTGATTCAACGTGAGCTAAATGATGGTAACACTAGAAACTGGCAGGCTTGTACTACATCGATCGCGTGCAAAAGTCAATCGTGGAAAGTCACGATCAAGTATCGCTGGGGAAGGTCCGAACCGGGCGGTTTTTCACCCGCGGCCAAAAACTGATTTTGCAGTGGTTCCAAAAACTGACTGTGTAAATTAAAAACAGAAGAAGAAGAAGAAAAAGAAGAAGAAGAAGAAAAAGGATGATGTTTCATGGTAGGTTCTGATTTCCACATTCCGTAATGCATGGATTTCGTGCTTCGGTAAGTGGTTTTTAGCTTTCCCTTTTTCTTCTTTTTAATAATTAAGGACTTTCCGACGAGACAGTACATGGAAACTTGAAGAAGGGATACATTTCAGTGCCCGTCAGATGATTGGCTCTCGATGTCGCATTTGTCCAAAATATACAATTAATTTGCTGATGCCAAATTTAACTGTGATTGAGTTAAGTCCAAGAATTGGCGTAGTCTAGTGGCTTCTAAAAACAGTTGAATGGTTTTTAACTTGAAGCTGATAAACCACTCGTTGAGGAGAAAACAAAAGTGGCAGTCAGTCGATATTGTCATTTGAGAGCTTTTTAAGAATTCTAAGTTTTAATGCCATAACAAGAATGGTTGTTAAGCCTTCATAATCACTGCCGATGTTAGCTTTGTAAAAAGCACAGGTGTTCATTTTTCAAGAATTAAAGGTGAAATATAGGATTGGTAAAGCTGACAGTGTAGCGTTCGTACTTTGTGTGATAACAAATTTGGGCTCAATCAGTCGTCTGAGTCATGAGAAAATGGTGAAAAACCGTGCACACTTTTCAGCATGTAGACACATTGTCCTTAATTTCGATTGTTACAACTGCAATTAAAATCGGGTTCTTCAAATTCTATGTTCTCGACTTGGACAGTATGTCAAAGAGAACTATTTCTATGGAAAATTGTTACTGGTATGAACTTCATAATCAGTAAGCTTTCAGACTGACACTAATATAAAAAAAACTGATGAATACCAATCCTGTATTGTACCTTTGACAATAAGATGCTTAATATAATGAAACCTATAAGTAAACAACAAAATTACAATTTTTATTCGAACGTTGGGATTTCAAAGACCAGTTTGCATTTTCCACAAGGGAAACTCTTGTTCTTGTTTTTTTTATTTTTTTTTTATTATACCAGCCAAGTCTCCAGTCTACCCATTTTCCTTAATCTGTAATAGTATAGGGGAGTTTATGATAGAGAAGCAGTCGTAAGAGCAAACGGAACGAAAACGTGTTTAATGTTGACGCACGCAATCGGAACCTTTTCCTTTAGTCGTTGGTAAAGATTGGTTTAGTTGTGATCGGTGATGTAATGGAGTTTAGGCATCGGGTGAATTTACCGGTGGATTTAATGATTTAAAAGGAAGACTTGCAACGTGATTTCATTAAATGAAAAAAGAACCATGGCTTCAAGGGCACGGGAAATTCAACCGATATTGTTTTAAGTGAATTATAAGAATTGAATTGCCCAAGAATAATTGCGCATAACAAAGTGAATTTAAGAATACGTACTGAGAATGGCTTAAGGGAGACAGAGTGACTTAAGCATCATGCTGGCAGAGATTTTGAGCTTACAGTCTGAATATAAAACCAGTGTTTTTTTTTCTTTTTTTTCCTCTCCATCTGTATTTTCTCTTATCCTATCATCCGTAGTTTTAATGATTTTCCCCCTTCTCTTTCATCTTCTGTTGCGCGGCGAGGGAGAAACAGAGGAAAAAGTAGATGCGAAACAACATATGTAATCCCCGCCAGCGCCAAAGAAGATCAAACCCATTAGCAGGTTTTTCTACTACGCCAATAGTTTTCGCGCCAAAATGCCCGGCGAGGCTATCGGCTCGCGTCACTGAACATGCGTGGTCCATCCGCTCTCCCTGCACGTACGGGCCCGGAGCGAAGCAAGCCATCGGCCCTGCCACGGCTATGCTCAAATCAAAATCCTATTATGAAGGGACACGCACACACGCCGTGTGTGAGTCGAGTCCATTAACGCAGACAAGTCTGGAGTTGCCTTTTAAGATGGTGATTTAGAGTTGTTTTCTTTTGTTTCTTTTTGATGAGTGCAAAACCAAAATAAGATAGAAGAAACTGTTCAATAACGCGAATTAAACCTCAGGTTTTTTTTTTAAGGGTTTAAGCTTTATCAGAGGGAAATAGCACTAGACAAAAGATACTGGCTTCAATTAAGTTCAATTCCATTCCCCGGAGTTGGCTTGGCTTGTTACAATTTTAAGAAAGTGGCTGTCGATTGCACACGAGTGTTTAAATCTATACGGACATTGCATGTAAGTAGCCTATGTGTGTGTTTTTTTTATTGACTAAAGCTTGAGCAACCCATCATTTAGAGTATTTGTTGCCCCCCCCCCCAAAAAAAAAAAAAAAAAAAAAAAAAAAAAAAAAAAAAACTAAAACAAAAACAAAAACAAAATAAAACACCTGTTTGTTTCAGTCTTTAAAATGGCAATGATATTCATTTCACTTGGGAATAATTATCAAGATGATTGGCAGCTTTATATCAGCTTAGCCTAGTATCAAAAAAAAAAAATCCTAAATTAATTTACTCGGGTACGAGTGACAATGAGGTATGTTGGAAAAGCGGTTAATGTCAGTTTTTGTTGTCTATTACTTCACGTCAACGCATGTCGTGGCAAACCCCGTCTGGGTCTGGTCGGCTGAATTACACTCTAAATTAAGTTAAGGTGGTTAACGATGCAAGTTGTATCGACCCCGAGCGATAAGGGGCCCCGTATAATGACAGATAATTCAATTCTGCCAATGCAGTTACATGCATTTAATTTAGAATCCGTCTGAGTGATGTAGGGAGCTGTTTTTTTTTTATATCTACTGCATGCTCCCGTGTGTGGATGTGTGTGTGTGTGTGTGATGATAGGCTGTACATCAAATCGTGTTGCTCGTGATACGGAAGGCTGGCCGTTGGTTACACAAGTGGCATTTTCACCTCTTTTATAACTTAGAGTTGCACTGCGTACAAATCTACACTGTTAACAGACTGGTAGTCAATGTACAATACAAAATACATATATTAAATGTATATAGGCCTATATATTTTTTGTTTAACTAAAAGGCAGGCCGGTACAAAACGTACAATAACTGAATGCAGTGCGATATTGTGCAACTTGTTTATTTATCTACTTATTTATTTATTTGTTTCGTTTCATTTATTGTTTATCAATTGTTATTTATTTTGGTACTAACTTGCTGTAATATTCTTTGCTTGTAATGTTTTGTTAAGTCCTTGTCATGGTCGAATAAATAATAATAATAATAATAACAACAACAACAGCGGTCCATATTTCAAGCAAAATAGCCCATAACATGGCAGGCAGAACTACCTTTTAGGTATACAAATGAATTTAAAAAGGTCTGCCATTTTCGTCCTCACCCCTTCTTTGTTTAGGCAGTTAGCGATATTAATTTGGTTATTGCCATGAAACGTTATTGATTATCAATCTGAAAAAAATGATGTGATTATTAGTAATTGGTTAGTTGGATCGGCGATGAATGTTAGTTCTTGATTAATCATCAATACATTTGCGCGAGGCAGACAGTAAAACTATCTGGAATAACAAAGAGATAGTGACGGGCTGGTTGGGTGGGGGTAAAAAGACAAATGTCGGTTTCGTTCGAGGCAGTGATGGTGTATAATGCAATGAACAAACAGATCCAGATATTAAGCAAAGGCCTTTCGTATAATTTTCAGATAGCTTTTTTGGTCGAATTTCAACGTACACCTATACTTGGTAGAACAATAGTTATTAATATCCGTAACAATTTAAAATGAAACACAATTTTTTTTAATCAGAAATAAACAGAGCGAGTTTTTGCGCTGACGCGAATGACGCACGGCCCGAGGATGCAGGAATGGAGCTATTCAAACCCCACAACTTAATCCGAAATATAAAGTACAGAGTGAGATTCTGCATTGATGCCAATGACACACGGTCCACGCGATACACGAATGGACCTGTTCAAAACCCATAACTTAATAGTTATTTGACATTTTATATCGTAGCGGGAGCGAACTTACAACTAATAATGCCCCTTTTCTATGAAGAGACTTTCCACGCATGGACATGCAGAGAAATACACGCTTATTTATGATGTCGATTCAATCATTCTTTGGGGTGCATTCTATGTAGAGTCAGACAGTGGAAGAACTGTATGAGATCGGTCGACTTTTCAGGACACACAGCGGTGGGCGTTGGATGACAAGACTGAGACGACAAGAGATGCAACCCGATGACAGCCCCATCACTCTCCGTTATCTCTCCGCACGCGAAACACGATCCAGCCTCGCCTTCCTGTCCTAAGAGTGAACACCCATCTTCACCACCGAGCGCGTGCCTCGCCAAGACGGGGCAGCTCACGTCTCCGCACGGTCTCTCTCTCTTACAACGGGTTCGAAAACCCGGTAACTGAATCTCCCTGTCCAATCGTAACTTTTTTTTACCCCTTCCAACCCCCTTCTTTTCAATCAGTTGCTGTCACTGGACACGATCCAACCGTGGGGGAACAAAAATCATACGAGACGATTGCGATTCTATTAATTTGAGAGGCTGGCGGAAATGTTGACCCTTTCACGCACTTCCAGATGTCATTCAGACTCAGTCGCAGTTTACGACAAAACTTATTTGTTCAATTTTTTTTTCCTTCGTCATTTCCCCCCCCCTTTTATTTTCGTCAAAATGACATTCTTGCACTTTTTATCTTTTTACTTCGTGTTTTATATTTAACATACCAGATGAACGCTGTATTCATCTCATGCATTCTTTGTTCCTCTGAAGACAAGACCTAATTGATTCATTTTATTCAAAAACAACAATCCCTACTGTTTGCGATTAGTATACACTGCGTCTACTTTGTTTCATTTTTCTTCTTCAACCAGCGAGTTTTTTTCTTTCCCCGTTGTATAAATACCTAGAGGGCTTATTTTTCTGGCCATTGTGTCCATACATTGGGAGCATATAACAAAAAATCGTTAGATGTGCCCACATAAAGAGAAATTTGACACTCTGGAAATACGAAATTAATAAAGTTATTGTTAATTTAGCAGAATTCGATGGCTAAAGGTCTTTAAATTCGCGTTTAAAGCTCATTCAAAACCGCACGCACGGTCCGACAGGGAAAAATACAACGAAAACAGAAGACCAGGCTGTCCAAAGTGTGTAAAAGGGCATCCAACTTTGAGGTGCTTCTCTTTTGTGTCTTTAGAAGAACGAAATGAGAGACCGTACTCAACCGTATACCAGCTTGATTTTCCCTTTTTTTTTCTTCTTTCTTTTTTTCATTTGCTTTTCAAATGCGTAAAATCATCCTGATCGTAAATGAAACACGGTAGCCCGCAGGGAATGCACGGAACCTTTTTTTTTTTTTTTTTTGGAGTAGCACTTTTTCTTTATTGTGCGTCAACAAACAAAACACCGACAAGAAACTTGCAGCCTCAAAACTGGGCCTTGTGCAGAAAGTTACTGACAAGTGTTTTTTGGTGGAAAAGAACAGGCGTGCTTCTTTTCTTGTTTCTTTTTTTTACAGGGAGGGGGGGGGGGGTTGAGCGAGAAGCAAAATTAGGTTGACGCATTTGTCGCACGGTGGTTATGCATGTAGAAGAGAACCGAAAGGTTTGGGAAGGAGGTGTTGGGAAAATTGTGACTGATTTGCTGTGAGAACCTGTGATGTATTTGAGTCCACCATTTTTTATAGGGTTAGATGGGCGTTTCGTAGTGAACACATTATTAGTTTGTTTGATTTTTTTTCTCGAATTTTCCACTGAACTAAAAAACCAACCGAGCTAAAAGACCACCCTCAACAAAGCCGTCGCATGCAGAGGACGCGCTTAGCCTCATTTACAAGCCGTCGCCGCACCTCCACTTAAAACTCCTCCATGTGGCATTCGATAAAACACCTTCGAAGATGAACACATTTAACTTGGGTCAAAGACTAGACGAAACTTATTCTCATATACAGTCCACATAATATGCTGTTTCATCCGCTGTACCAACTACCATTTAGTGATTCAACTGTGTGTAGAGCCATCATTTACTTGCGTGGCAAAGCTATCGCAGGATTATCTTGTGCCACTGTAACCTTCGTTTTACTTAACCTTCGTAATCAAACCACATGTGAGGGCATAAATGAACGAGCCCATCATCTTGTGGCCTGCAGTAATCACAGTGCATTGTGGACCATTTGACGCAGTGTATAAAAGTACACCACTATATAATTGTATGGAATGATTAGAAGGCTAACTGTTGATCTATCATAAATCACGGGCGCCGATCGTAAATTCCCCAGTCTCGATGAAAGTACTGATTCAAAAGCAATTTCATAACTCTCCATTCTAATTCCGCCATCCATGATGGCGGGGGGGGGGGGGGGGGGGCACGTTAATTTTACGTGACCCATTATGGCATTATGGACAGCTAAGTTATTGTGGGTAATAAAACCATTACTCGTGGTGGTCGAGGCAGTGAGGGCAAAAAAATCAAAAAAAAAAAATCATGGTTTTTATGGAGCGAGCCGACAAACCAGTCAGTCTGCAATATGTTTTAGCTTTATCATTATTGTTTAGTCCTCATCATGAACTCCGTCGATGCAGAAGAAGGGATATGACCGAAGAAAGAAGCCACCGCGGCCCCTTATAGCTGCGAGCCGGGGCCGCTTTGGGTGTAAAGTCACCCCTCGCCTCGGGCAAATCGGCCGGTTAACTCGACTATGAGAAGCCAGGGCGGCGGTGCTAGATGCTCCTCGTGCGGTAACTCAACCTGGTCGAGTGGCCACTACAGTCCCGCTACCTCGCCATGCGTGAGGCACTTGACGCCAATATTGCCGTTGGTTGGGCCGTCCAGGGCCAAGCATTTGTAGAGCTTGGGTGACTCACACACATTTGCATCTACAGTCCCATATTCGTCTATACTCCCGCCATAATAAAAAAAAACCTAAATATCTCAGAGATATGATTGTTGTTATTTTTCTTTTACGAGGTTCGGTTTGACGACATCAGTCCTGTTTTCGCATTCCTTCCGCAAGAAATGTCCAGTATATTGTAACCAGAAATCGTAATTTCGACACAGGGCTAGGAAGTCTACAGATTTGCATTTAAGGTTGCTGTTTTATTTCATCTTATTTCATTTATTTATGTACGTATTCTGTTGGTCTACAAAGATATTGTAATTCAACAAAAATACCATCCCGTTGTGGGTCCGTACACAGTGAACGGTGCACTGATTGGAGATAAAGGTTGGTTTTGCAATTAAAAGTTAAACAACAGCCTATATATGTAATTGTGGTCTTTACAAACAATTCGTCCTAATGGTTTTGATCTCTGCTTTCTTATTTCTGCTGTTGTAAAAAAGAAAAAAAAAAATGAAAAAAAATGAAAAAGAAGATGAAGAAATCTCCAATAAAGACAACATTTCAGATAATATTATGTATCATGGAGATTAGTACCAGTACACTTTACCGTACTGTTTTATAAAATGTAGGTCCCATTAAATAGCAACGCAAGTAGGGTAACATTTGACAGGGAAGGCATAATCGGGTGCACCATTTTTGTTTTTACAGATTGGCACTTTTGGCCAATATAAAACTGTTCAGTTCCCGTTTGCATTTTTTCCTAAGCAAGCCCCGTTTCAGCGCTCTTGTTATGCCGTTTAATATTGTCTTTTTTTTTAAATATAAAATAATCTGACGTAGAGGTAAAAACAAATACACCGTCTGCGTGTAATATAGAAAACTTGTTTTAAAACATTAAAACTACCACATAATGATATTAAAGATTTAACATTTTGTGCTGATAATATTTAATCTAAAAAGCTTAGGTTTCAAATGGGGGAGGGGGTGGGGGCACGGACATCAATTTGGGGGGCATGAGCCACCCGTGCCCCACCTCCTAGTTACGGTACGCTACTCCCGTTAATTTGCACCGATAATTGCATTATTACTACTGAGGTCTGAACTGTTTCCAACAAGGTAGTTTTTTTATGAACAGCAGGAAACAACCGTCTAATGACAATGATTTCAAAAAGAACTCGACGCATTAACTAGACCACGATATTGTTCAAGTAGGCCTATCAAATAATAGTTTCATGGGTTGAGAATGAGCGCGTATACTCTTTCGCCGCTTGGTGTTGAAGTTTTTCCAGCTAGCATTTCTAGATTAATTAAACGATACTTTTTATACAGTGAGTAAAAAAAAAGGAAAGAAAAAAAAAAAAAAAAAAAACGCTGTGGGTTGTACAATTTGGTTTAGCTGTCAGCGAGACAAGAATCCGTTGTGCTCAAATCCTATATATTAAAAAAATAAGAATCACCCTTTACTGAGCTCCAGATTAATTTAACCAAAATATGTATAACTTCTCCGGAAATTGTTCCCTGGGTTATTGCAAAACGAACAATTGTGTAGGTTTATTGCAGCGTGCCGCACCAGACCTGAGGCCCCCTTGTCGCTCGACAAACATCATAAACTAACCAGCCGTGATTCCGTCGGACAAGGTCTTTCCTTCCTTACGTCTTGCCGCCGAAATTATCGCCGAGTTTTTGAGATATTTTCTTTCATTTTTCTGTGTGTGTGTTGGTCTGTTGTGCGACTCGCTTCCCCCCTTCAGCAAACCTTACGTGAGGTTGCTGGCATTTCGTACAGGCACTCCCCCGTTTGTGTCCAGTAATTATTAACACGAGGCACGCTTGGATCTTTGAGAGAGAGAGAAAAAAAGTTGTGTTTGCTTTCCACCTGAACTTCTTTTGAGATCAGTTTCATCACAGAAACTTTGTCTTTTCAAACCATCCATCGCTCATTGATGACGTAGTTTTTTTGTTGATAACATTAAATGTCTGTGTATGGAACAACATACAAAACCCAAGCCTGTGCAACAACGTATCGGAAATGCAGCGCCTAAAATTTTACGAAATACTATTAACGCAATTTTCGAAGCGTTAAGACTTAAAATACCCCTAATGGATTTGTCTTTTATATATTATTGTTATTTTTTTCGACTTTTCTTTTCGACAAACCTAGACGGCAATATCAACCGCGCTGACATTTACAAAGCGCAAAATCGATTTTCTATACAAGACATTTTGCGCATTACATCGTGACTTAAAATGTTTTTCAGGCCGTGTCTGGACATTTTGCGTGGTAAATATTTTTCTCAAAATAGTATTCACGTTTCGGTACCACCACAAAAGCTGTAGACTGAGTAGGATGAATAACTTATTTTAAATGTCTTCTATAGTTCCACAAGCGGCGTTGATTTCAAAACCAGCCTCAACTGACTATAAACCCCAGAATGTTTCCCAATGCACTGATGTTAGACAGACACAAAGCAGTGATGAGCAGGGGGAACAACACAAAACAACAAAACAAAACAAAACAAAACAACAAAACAAAACAAAACAAAACAACAACAAAGAAACACATGTCATGGAAACAAATGAATCGTAATTACCTGGATTGGCAAGTGTTCTGCTGGTGGGACCGAAGACTTGGTAGGGATCTGCAAACAGAGGATAAGAGCGTAGTTGTTTACAGTGGAATCCCATGTTTCCTCAAAAAAAAAAAAAAAAAAAAAAAAAGGAACCTCAACACACTGGTTGAGATTTGACGAAAACTACAAATCTGCCGAGCGTCCCGAACAGACCAGACCAGAGAGAGAGAGAGAGAGAGAGAGAGAAGCTGCTCTTCACGATCAAGCGAGTTAGCTGTGTACTGAGTTTGCACAAAGAAAAACGAGACACTTTTATTTGCAAAAGTGTGATTTTACGAACTCGGAAGTTGTGCGGTTTGTTATAATACCACCAGTTGAACGAAAACGTGCTCCCGTCGCTATTCGTTTCCTCAGAGGTGGCGTTTGAGAAGCCCTTTTACCCCAAACCTCTCCCAGCTCCCTTAAATGTTTGCTAGATGGATTAGGGATTATGAACTTAAATCTCTCTCCTTTTTAAACTTGAAGGGAAGTAATCTCATTAATAATAGGCTCCATTCTTGAGATGTTGCGCTGGGAAACAAAAGACAGTGCCACGTGCGGGTGTCCAAGGTACCCACGTGCCAAAAGTGGGTTTAAACACCGTGGCTTAAAAACCGTCTTGAAAACCGTATAAGCAAATATTTATCTTGTGGTCTCGGGGGGAATTGGTGCGATGACCAGAGAGAATATGGGAAACAAAGACGGCTGGATCGATCTGTTAGGGTAAAGTTGCCAGGTAGAGGATGGGGGGATTTGGATGGGACGGAGGCAAAGGCTTTGAGAGGAGACTTGTGGAAAAAAGGTGACGAACGGAGCAATTTGTTTCGGCTTAAGAGGAGATAAGTGCTTCTTTTGAAAAAAATTACTTGCGATAAACTCGGATCTGGTCGGGGAAAAAAATGTTAACAATGGCATTGAAGGATTGTGATCCTGTGAAAAGAATTGGTGTAGGTTGATGGTCTTGGATATGAGATCGTGTGCAAACAATGCTGGCCATGCCTGGGTTTTGTAGGCCGCGAACAGAAACTATCGGAGTAGAGAATGGTTTTCAAATCAGAATAAGGAAAGGGGAAGGCGGGGGGGGGGGGGGGGGGGTGAAGTGGCAGTCAGAAAACGGCACCTACATGTCTGATGAGCAGACCTCCAACTGTTTCCTACCCATATCAACCCATCTTCCTTTAAGTGGCTTTTTGTCAACCCGTTTTAAATGTAACTTGGTGTTTAAATGCGTTCGTCACATTTTTTTTTTTATGTTGACATTCAGTCCACATTACAGTATACTGTTTTATGTCCCCGTATCTAAGACGGGTGAGAAAGTGAATGACTTATTGAAAATTCGATTTAAATATGAGCATCCGAACTTTCAAAGATTGTCAACTAGGATGCAATGCCCCCCTGACCATTGCACACATTAAGTTTATGCGTTAACAGTAAGGCGTGATTTACGATTGACTTTGTGCATTATACATTTCATCGATGAAAACTTAAGGATTTTTATTTCAAAAAGAACCTCTGGGGAAGAGTGTTGCAACATGGTTTCACTGGAACAAACGCCCGGCGTTTAGTCGCTGTATCAAGGTGTGATATTGAATGAAATGTATCCGCAGCACGAACGATTTCGAGACACTAATGTTTACAATACTAAACAAAATAACTCCGTTCCCTTTCTTAGTAAACTATGTTTGTTTGTCTTTTGGGGTCGTTTCTTTGTTTGTTTTGTTGTTGTTGTTGTTGCTGCTGCTGCTTTTGTTGTTGTTGCTGTTATTTAATTGTTTGTTTGTTTGTTTTTTTTTTTTTCATTTTCCTTAACATTTAATGTTAAGGAAACTAGTATCCCTACTCGAGAGAAGTTCTTTCGGAAGCGCTGTTGCCCTGATTTCATTCTCAGACTTTAGTTTACAAAACGACAGCTTCAATTTCTTTGTTTCATGTGATTCTCATCTACCCTTTGTCCATTCTTCTATACGTTTACAAATGCAGGAGTGACACTGCTCCACTTTATCTTGCAAATAATGTCTGAACTTCACCAACCCAACCGCCATGGTTTTCGTTCTTCCCGTGATACAATTCGCCTCGACGTTATTCCTCTTAATAATACCATTATTACTCTATGGCAGAAGTGCGTTTTCACAGTCGGCTGCTGCTCTTTGTGACAGTGTTCCATTTGGACAATTCTAATTCAGTAGTAATTTTAAAAAGAAATCTTAAGACGTATCTTATGTTGTTGTTTTATTGTTGTTCTTGTAATGCGCTTTGCTCATTTTTGGAAAAGCGCAATGTAAAAATGCCTTATCATTATTACTAAAATTATTAAATTTTACCTACACTTCTTTACTTAAGCATTTTCCTTATGACATTTTAATTTTTTAACTTGTTGTATTTTTTTCTGTAAAAAAGTCAATGTTAGTCCTTTGAACTACAGTCGTTTATTTCTGTGTTGAGTAGTAAACCTAATAAACCTCAGCCTAAACCTAATCCTACAGCTAAACCTAAAAAAACCCACATTATTATTAAAAACCTTGTTATAGATGAGCAGCTCTCTGTTGAGTGGTAAAGACAGGAAGAATACAGAGCTACTGCAGGTCCTTATCAAAACAAAACAAAAACCTCGTTTGATAAAGATTGGTGCTTTGATGCAGGAACACATATTTCCTAAGGGGTTTTCTTGATACACTTAATGTGGAACTTGACAGTGGCAAGATATTGTATGAAACCATCCATTGTCATGTGTCCCCCCCCCCACCCCTTGCTTTCTTTCTTTTTTTTGTTGTAATTCCTGACCGGATTACTTTCAGTCTGTTTATGCAGGACAAAGGGAACAAAGTCGCTATTCGGAAGGATTTGGGTTTAAAAGCAGATAGGGAGAGAAGAAGAAAAAAACAGCCTGTCCAGGCTAGGCAGAGTTAACCAGGTGAGGACAATAACGTAACGGTTAATACGCGTGAATAATAAAAAAAAAAGACCAGCGTAAAAGCAGCCATTCTTGGCGAGTGCGGGACTCCGTACATATGCCGTAGAACTCGAGGCATTAGCCGGGGAACCGAGCCAGCTTTAAAAGGGTTGCGCGTCAGCACTTAACCGCTGTACGGCGCACAGACTCTCTCTCTCGCACAATGCGCTCTTGTGTTGTTGGTGTTACTGAATTCCATTAGTGACCTTTGAAATCAATTTGCGAGGAGTTTGCGTGAGGATGAGAGAAGGGGAGCTGAGAGGGATTGCGGGGGGGGGGGAATCAGGGACAGTAAGGATGAGTGAATTGACGAGAAACAAAGAGAATTGGAGACATAAAAAAAAGTCGATCCTCCATAATCAGGAGCTAGGCATGAGGTCGAAAAAAACATACTAATGCTTGATTCCATCCACTTTGTGCCACATCTTCAAGTTACGAGCAGGCTATTTACTATATCTGCTTTATTTCCAAATAATTTTAGAAAAGACTTATGAAGCCCCCCCCCCTTTTTTTTTTTTTTTTTAAATATAAGAACAAATTATGTCTATATTTATCAAAGACCTGGGTTTCATGAAATGATTCTACGGTGGCCACAAAGCAACTTCTAAAGCGTAATTGTTCGGCTTCGGAAAGTCACCCGCCATGTTGGTAAAATAAGTGACGTCATTCTGTTGCTCGCCCTTTCACACTTTGGAAAACATTTAATCCATTTGAAGGTGAGCATTCCAGCCACCTGGTGTTTAAACTGCAAGAATTTTTATTAAAACTGTGGCATTGTTCGTGTATCATTTACAGCGCGGAGTGATGGTTCCATTTCACTACAATGTAGGGCAGTGGCGTCAATGAGAGAGGGAGAGGGGGAGAGGGGGAGAGAGAGAGACGCAGCCGTTCTCCACTGCGGCAAACCATGCGAGGGAAATTAAATGGAAGGAAGGAAGGACGGAAAGGGTGGAAATAAGAATACTGATAATCAATAGACGACACGGGAACACCGGGGAAGGGTTGCCACAAAGAGGGAGGGAGAGAGAGAGAGAGAGAGAGAGAGAGAGAGAGAGAGGAAGAGAGAGTCAGCCAATGGGGATGAGGTACGGTATACGACGGGGAAAGGAATCGAGCGCAAGGGTGCTAATGGCCATACAGAACCGAAGTTTTGGTTCGCGTGGACACGGTGGTCTCTATAAAAAAAAAATCGAGAGCAATGAAACCTTAGTATGAAACTGCCGAGTATCAAATACGCCGGCTCTTTGCTCTGTTTCCGTGTGATTGGCAAACTCCCACCTGTATTTTTTGTCCATGCAATACAAACAAAGGGCCAGTTTGGGTTCCCTTAGGCTATAAAGGTCGGTTCCGAATAAGCGGCCGTGGCTGGATCACCGCAAGAACATGCGTTGCTCGACACAACAGTCACAGCCGCCAATTCGGACACACTGCCTGAATCTCGATTTGATACCGTATTTTTTTTTTTTTTTTAGAACAAGTTTCATGGTTGGTTAACGTTACCTGGTCTGATCTGAGTAGTGGGCTCAATGCCAGGCTTCGGGACCGATGTCGTTGTCTGGGTAAAACCTGCATAAAGGTGAACAAAAAGTAGCGACAAAAGTGCCTAAATTAATGGGGTAAAGGGGGTCATATTTCGGCCACTGAGTTTCAATTGGCAACGAGTCGTCGCAAAGAATGAATAGTTTGTTTCAATACCGCAAGAAAAGTACACAGAGACGCAAGTAAGACGAAACCAATCATTATGCTATTGACTGAAACTCGTGTGTAATTCAAATAAAAGAGGGATACAGCGTAATTTGTAGGGATGCCTCAGCATTTCCCCTGTTGGTTTCCGAACTAACTTTTGTTCTTTTATTCCTTTTTTTCCCACACGGAATATCCATGACAACTCTCGGCAATTGATTGGGCGGACAAAAGCACGAACAACACACGCACAAAAAAAATGAATCCCGCAAGCCATTTGGACTTGAGTTTCAGCCAGTAACTACAGTGTCACGAAGAAGAGAAAAGTCACCACCGCGTGGCGCCACACTCCACGAGGGGTCCCAGCGAATTCTGGGGTAAATAATAAAGACTTTAAAAAGACAAGACAGAGAACCGTACACATACGAGGGGAAAAAAAATTGCAGCGTTTCAGTTCGAGACGAATGCCTGGGACATGGGGTTGTTAAGTGGCCGGCTTTTACGCTCTGTGAGGAAGAGATAATAGCCAACGCACAGGAAGTTGTACTCTCTCTGGACGCATCTTAACTACGGGCGAAGTGAGCGCATTTACTGCGCCAGCGCCCACGAATAGCTCTCTAAATCCGCGCTGAGATTTTATGGGGGGAAGCTACTCGCTCCATGCCCCCTCCATTTCTCTCTTTTTTTTTTTACCTCCCTTAACCATCAAGACCAAGCGGTTGTGATTTTAAGGAAATCCTCCCGTAGCACAGATCACCCATCTGCATCAGACACCGGCCGGGACGCAGGCGGCCATGAAAAATTCACGACGGCAAAATGCAGCAGTTTGTAAAACTCTCGGGGGAGCCGTGGTTCATTATTGTTCATATGTCCGCGCGCATCATCGCAGCTTGGTCCGTATAGACTAGATCCGCTTCTGTTATTCATTGACATGAGATTCGATAGATCGACAGATTCGACAGATTTTATTGCAACACGATGACTTAAGAACTGTCCAAATTGTCCAATAAAAGGCAAATAAAAACGATTTTTTTACATCAAATTAAACGATTATTGCTTTAATTATAGCAGTACTGGAGATAAGGATTTAACAAAACCAAAACGCAGCATTATTAGTGCTTGTGTACTCTCAAATACCGGCAAATTCAAGGTTTTGCGTTTTATAACTATTCAAGTCGTTCAGACGAAGCTGAACTTGTTTATTTTTTAAATTTGCAGGAGCGATCGTATTTAATGTAAAAAACACATTACGGCATTTCAATGCAACGTTAAGATATTATAACTGATATAGAATTGTAAGCCTTCAGCACTTGTGTGATTCGACCATTGTTTTGAACAAAATTCACGGCGGAGTTTAACGGGAAGAGATTCGGTGAGGACTTCGTGAGCAGACAGGACCCCCTACGGAACGAGTGTTTAACGTCAGCAAAGTTAACTTTTGCGTTGAATCGAAACTGTTTTAGGTTGATTACGGGGGTAGTGGTTAACGATCACTTTACTCTCTCCTTTTTTTTTTTGGAAGAGGACATGGCTCTGAAAAAGACCCGCGTTTAGTTTCTTCTCGACGTTTCGACTAGTGCGATCTAGCTGTCGTCAGTAGACTTGGGTGGCTGGGGCACAGTATCCGAAACTAAACCAAATCAGCTCTTTGAAGCGGCCATCACCTCTCCACGCGGTCCAAAAATAATATAGGGACCGTTACAATAGTCTAAAAGTATATTTGTAATTGTTCGTTCTGAAAATGGGTTAGGCCCCGTGCCATACCGAAGTTAAAAATCTGAACGACAGGAAATTAACAATGTATGATCCGAGCTAAACGTTATTGGTTCACAAGGGAAACGCGTATTGACGTAAAAACCCCAAACAACAAGGGGGCCCCGTCTGCAATGATTTCCTTTGCGGAAACCCGCTAGTATTTCTCAACCGAACCCGTAACGCCACCGGCACTGGGATTTCCAAACCTGGGGGCTTCACCGACCCGCCCGTGTACAAGGTCATGAATATCATCGACATGCATAAAACCATCCGACTAGAAAGAAGGGGGGAAAACAAATCAACGGGCCTCAGATGGTCCTCTAGGAAAAAAAAAACGAAAGAAAAAAAGAAGAAGACAACCCTTCCAATAGCTCCATTGATACTATGTACTTAAAAAGGGAGAGAAAAAAGGTAAGGCCCAGCGCTGATGTGCACGTTTGACTAGTTAAGCCGTGGAGTTAGGGGTCCCTAGGTGATTTTTATTGGGAGATATTAGATGTGGATGAGAAGTTAAATACACTAGAGACGACCGTGAGTGGTGAGACCGTGACATGGGCTTAAACCACAGGCACAGATGGCCAAAGCTTTTAGAGGAGACACACGGGGTTTTTCACCGTTGTTTTCCTTTTTTTCTTTTTTTTTCTTTCGAGAATGCCGAGAGAGTGTGTGCCTTTATAACATCGCCCAGCACGCTGACTCCAACATTTTCTTTTGCTTGGCTTTGATTCCCACTTCTTCGAGAAAAAAAAAAAAAAAGTAAAGAAAGTAGTCTTATTTTCTTTCAATCAACGTGAATATTTTGATATCTACAAGAACGCAACTCGACGTGGAGGGAAAGATTTCTCTTACAGACCGAGTGGAAATTCGTTCGCAGCGATCTTGCTACAGTGCTGTAAGGACTGCGTGTAATTGTTTTGCGATGAGATCATTTCCACGCTGCATGAGGATCCACTGTGTACAGAACAAAGGGAGATTCGCCGTTGCCTGGATTGCTGCACCCAAAACTCCTCTACATTCATGTTTTAGTATCGACCGCAAATACAGCCATTTTGAAGAGAGAGAGAGAGAGAGAGAAAAAAAAAAAAGAAGAAAGCCTGAGACAAGGTGAAAAAGCTTCCGATCCAATGGCCGTTTTTTTGTTTCCATTAGTGCGCACGCGCAAGCTTCGCGAACGGCAGAGGAACGCATCAGGAAAAATGAAAACAAGGTCTCCAATGGCTGCAGATCGATGCGCGCAGCGGAAGACTAAAGAATGAAGCAATATTATACGAATTCTCTCGTCGTGAACTTGGCAATTTACCTTGACCACGTCGAATTTACTTTCATTAGGCTCTCTCGTTATGCATTTCTTTGGCAACTCGCTAAAGAAAATAAAACCTGCTGTTTATTTTTTCATGGGAATCAAACATGAAGGGACGTGAGCAACATAATCAACTGCCTCTGTTTGTCATTGCAGTGTTTTTTTGTATTTCTCTTTTCCTATTTAGTATTATAATATTTGTTTTTCCACCGATGATTAGCGTCTACATGGTCATTTGCGCTCGTGGTTACAAACAAATACGGCAAAATGATTAAACAACAAATCCCCGGTTTCTTCCTGGCTGTTCATTTTCCCACAACCCTTAACATGTTTTTTTTTTTTAATTTACGTCACTATCGCGTCATTTTGTTTTGAAAGTTGAATCCCAATAGATAATTGTCCTTAAAAAGGACAGCCAACTCATGAGCAAACGAGGTGAGATCAGCAAACAAGAGGGGTTGAATTCTACCCAGCAGGAGGACTCGATTCGCAAAGACGCTGGAAATCGCATGACCCGAACCTTCACCACAGCAACGGACGAGTGGCTGTTACGGAACGATGCCGTATCACCTCGTTCATCAACGCCCGATGGGTGATATCTCCCCCCAAAAAAACTACAGCCCCCATTCCTACAACGTAAGCTATAACCGATATCATCAATTCAGCTATCCCCAATTGGGCATGAGTTTCAGCACCATGTAAAAAAAAAAGCGGTCCGAAAGTCATTGACTATAATTATATTTGAAGCCAAAACACACAGATGAGTTTGTTGAGCATTTTAGCGCGCTCAGCACAAATAGCTTTTTTTTTTTTTTGACTGCTATCTTTCGTGTTCGCGGCACTCCAGCGCGGTTCTTATCGCGTCTGTTTAGCAAACATTGCCATATTTATTAGTCAAATATGGATACCTTATGAGCAAGGTGGATGGGCAGTAATATGCGACAGCTGTTTCAATGTAATATGCATGCATTAGAAGTGATTTAGCCCGCTATGCCTACATGTAGACAAGGAGAAGACAACACTAGCGGCACTTCAGTGTTACGGGGTCTGTTCTTAATCCACATATGGACCGGTATTTAAATAAGACTGTGGGATCGGTGAACGTATGTAACGGGTATAGCATGAAACAAAGACAACTCCCTGATAGTATTGTCGTCACTTCAGGCATAAAACTTCGCCGTTACCTTTTTTTTTTTTTACTTTTCATCTGCTGGATTATTAAGTGAAACATTTATGTTTTACGTGGGAGGGTCATAGAGGCATGGGTATTACAGATTACAGAAACGTAAGCAAATAACTATTGGGAAGGTCAGCTTTTAAAGTGTGACACACGACGCCTCGTTTAAATTCATAATAGCAATACGAATCCGGGTATTTAATCATTTACATGTTTAAGATTATTTTTTTAATCAATTACAAAAAAAAAAATATATATATAAAAATAAATAAAAAAAAATCCATTTTGAATTAAATGCTTTTTGTTTATTTTTGGCCAAAATAGAACCTGTGAGATCTCACTGCAATCATCCATGTTCGAAGAACCATGTGGTGCTTGATACCGAGTATGTTTACCCAATTATCGTTCTTTGTGTAATTCTTATAGTAGTTTTTTTTCTAATTCAAAAAGAAGACAACAACCAGAACCTGAACACGTCACAATGACGTCATCTTGGAGTACCTGTACAATTAAGCGATGGCCCGTCATCCAGTTGAAGAAAAAAAAAGTATTACGAACTTTTCTTGTTTGTAATGACGGAATGCATTCTGTATATCATATAGGTTTTATAGTTGAATTCCGAGATATCAGAGACGACACCGGAGAGAAATTCCCCCAGCGCGCAGTCCAGGCCTCAGACCCGCCGAAGGATTGGCTCCGGCAGCCCGTTCGCTTGCAACCATCTGCCCGCTGTCGCCTCGTGTTTACACGGAATTCCCCGTGATTGGTGTCGATATGTTAGTGCACAGCTGGTCATTTATGCTGCATCGATTTTTATGGATCTACGAGTTTATGGTTTGTTCTGCGATGGATGGTGTGTATAAACTCAGGAAGTTAAACCTGTAATTAACTCATGAACATACAGGGAAACGCTGCTTGCGCTGCTTGCGTTATCCCATATAAAAAAATCAAAAAAAAAAATAAAAAAAAAATCATGGGAATTCATTCTTCTCTGTACAATAAGTCTTAAAAAATGCTTATTGTTTCAAACTTTAAAGACAAAGTGAGGTATTGTGAATTTGTGAACGTAATCAACAAAACAAAAACATTTTAGTAAAACGCTTTCAAATTTTCCACGGGTTGGTTTATATGGTGTGTGTGTCATTTATTGAAAACGATAGGAATGATTCGAACGACCCAGATCGATATCAATGAAAAACTTTCCTCTTTTTTTCTTCTAACAACCGAAAATCCAAAGTGTCGTTTAATATGCCCTGCCCTAAACGAATACTCTATCCAAAGAAATGCTTTCACGTCTGAAAAATAACCCAGAAATAAATCAATATTTGAGCATGCGGACAGACAGTTTTTGAACGCTGCTAATTACGATGCTATACAAGTAAATTACCCTCGAAACAGCGGTCGGTAAATACGCATAATTTTAAAATAATGATTTGAAACTCGCTTTAGCGATGAATTATCGACATGTTTCCTATATAACGGCGACCTAGTATGAGAACACAGACAGTATTTTGCCTCTGATCTTTCGCATGAGGTGGCAATGTTAGTGAAACATTTTCCCAGATCGGGACCATTTAGTTTTCCTCAATCGACAAACAGGGTACGGCGTTTATACACCTTGATTGGGATAGTTAAACAATTGGGAGAGTTAAACAAAACTTGTGTGAATTTTTGCTGCTGTTTTTTATATCTTTGCACTGGCTTAACTCAGTGTATCTCACGACACAGTTCCTTTAACTAAAATAATAACCAACCACCGACTTTGAAGCCCCAGCTCAGCATTGGTAAACTGACTGTAAATGCTTCCATTCTTTGCACAAATCAAAACGTACGGAATAAAAACCAACCTGTGAAAATGTCAGCTCATTTCATTGTTTCATTTGCAAGAAAACGGTAAAAAAAATGCATTCAGCATTTTTGTACGCATTCCAGGCAGAGTTTTCGTCTCAAGGAGACGAAAACTAATTTGGGATCTTATTTCATTTGTTATTTAAAAACGATAACACTTGAGGCAGAAATATTTCACGTAAAGTTTTCTACCATCTTTATCTTTATACCATGTAAGGTAGGAATTAACATGTAAATCTGTGAACATGTGTGTTTTTCTTCTTACCAATGTTGAGTTGGGGCTTTAAGGAGTCTGGGAGAGTGGGTCGAAAATAATCAGGAAAATCTTCAGAAGTCAAGAGCGCTCTAAAGGTATGACACTCGACTGGTTTCTAAAGGAGTGTCTCATTCGTACAGCCAGTAGGTTGTTTGAAATTAGGTGATTATTATTCGAAAATAAGAGGGAAAAATTGAGAAGAGAAATTGTGTCTCCCTCACAAAAACTGTGATGTTGGCCCACTATTTACTGTTACTCTCTTAAATAGATTGAAAATCACTCTGATTAGATTGAAAATCACTCTTTTCGATTGAGGCCAGGGACAAATCTTTTGCAGTTTGTCCCTAGTTTCAATCGAATAGATTAAAATATCTGTTGAACATTTTAAAAAGAGTATAAAATGAAGATAACTAATCGATCTGTGATAGAACAAAAATACAATTTATTACATTAAAGGGAAATTACATCACTTTTTCTTTTTTAAATCAATTCATTCCGATCATTTATTAGTTTTTTAAATGCACATCATGAAACCAAGCGAACGTTTTATCAAAATCAGTCTTGGCGTGTTCGAGAAAAACGGCGAATAACGATTTCCGTTTTATCGATTATTTTGTGCACGTTCATATTGTTCAAGCGATGGTTGACCGACCATTACTTAAAAAATGATACACAAATTGCATTTTTCTTTAAAATGAAAAAATAAAAAAAAAATAAAAAAATAAATAAATAGATAAAACAACAAATGAAAACATGGCGAAACGATTTCACTAGATACTCGGGAATAACATGTACTTCCTGTCAAGCAAGTTTAATATTTTGCAATACCTTGGAAGTATTATTATTAATATTTTTTTGGTTTCATTTTCTGCAAATGATGTTAACTCCCTTTTAAACAGATAAACCATCTTGTCCTGCGATATAAAAAAAGAACCTCTAATTCAAGACAGCTTTCTAAACAGCTACAGTGTTGTTGCTGTCTGAAATTAAATAGAGATACAAAGTCAACTAATTCGTTTTGTGTTGGGTCACGTTAATGATGCAGTGGCTGGTGAACCATCATTTCTTATCAATTAACTGCAGTTATAAAACCTTTCTCTGGCCCACTAACAAAAACCCCCCAAATAACACATTTACAGAAACAAACAAACAGAACACACCTATATACAAAAGGCAAAACAAACCTAAAGCACCCTTTTTCAGAATCTCAAACAACACACATCAGAGCTTTATATGTGCAGTATGCAAGGCTTTGGGTGATCTTCACAGAGTGACATTCGCGAGGGAAAAAAAAGGCTAGAGTCATGATAATATGTAAATCATCAGCGCATAGATTGGCTATTAAAGATGGGAGACCCGCTCTTGGGGCCCGATCGCCAGATTGAATTGTCCACGTTTTCCCCAGTCAAACAATTCCTTCTCACGGTTTGATGAAACCCGTGGATTGGTAAAGGTAACCCATCGCAACCACCATACACGTCACTGATGCTTAATGCTCACTTCCTACCCCCCCCCCCCCCCACTTTAACTCTTATTCCTATAGTACTGGAAGTATCAACTCCATCAGTATCCGGCGTGCACCACGAGACGATGATGAGAGAGTGGGGGAAACCGCGCTCTCTTGATGGGGGGAGTTTGCCCCCCTTGCAACCGGCTAGGGCACTTGAGCCCCGTTGCAAGTGGCTAGTAGTTATACTAAGGCCGCTCGGAAGTTAGGCCAAGATGGCGGAAAGCCGCCTGTGCCCGTCAATACTTGACCCTTAAGAGAGGCTAGCGAATGAATAATTTCTTTGGTTGGGGAGATTTTGTTCGAAATGTGTCCCGAGACCTTCTGCTTACGATGCAGTCTCTTCTAACGGTATTATTATCAGAGCATGATAAAGTGCAGGCTTAGTGTGTTAGAGCGTGACGGACCAAAGGAGCAAAGCCAAGCACGGCTAGAAAATATACAGTCTAGCCAAACTTGGAATAATTCTAAAAGAAAAACGAGAAAAAAAGAGAGAGAGAAGAGAACAGAAGAAGAAGAAAATAGAAGAAGAAAAGGAAAATCGTGTGACAAAAAACTGCATAAAGAATGAGCCATTTAATCCCCAAAATACATGACAGATACAAAAAGATTGAAGTAAAAAGTAGGCTAAGTCGCATTATCCATGCTTAGAAGTCGTATTATGCCAAAAACACAAAATAAATAAATACGTAGAAGTTTACTCTGCATTTCACGATGATTTGACTACAGTAACCATGTACCATCATTTAAAGGGTCTGTATACGTTTGGTAATGACTCTGAAAATGTATGGCAATAATAACTCACTTGGTAAGAAGTACAGCAGCTTTGGATAGTATAATGCATTTTGAGAAACGTTTCACTTCGAAGTACTGCAGTTGTGGAAAAATACATCACTTTTTATCCCCCAAAAATTTGAATCTGAGAAGCGTTATGGCCGTAACGCTTCTCAGAATGTGTATTCCAATGACGGATACTTCTTCTGCGTGAACACAACCGCTCCAGATTTTTTGTGATATCTCAAAAACGCTGCCACCTTTTGAACTGCAATTTACACAGGTTAGTTTTATGGCATATATCTACAATTATATAGCATTGAGGCAAATGTACGGTTCCAAAAACCAAAGGTATACTTTGCCTTTAATGGGAAAAAAGTACTTTGGCTTCACATATATAATTTGTTTGTCATTTCCTCTCTTCCAATGCAAGCAACTGAGCCACGCAACAATCATTGTAATTTTTTAACTTGGGGAATGAGGGTGAAATAAAGGAGAGAAATGACTAAAGTTGTGTACTGTACTGATTACAGACTATACGGACACTCAGACGTACGGACAGCATGTAGTGCAGGATCCGTAATTGCTGGATTAAGCTATTTGATTGCGCAAGGTGGGATTGTGGGGAGGAGGGTGTGCATTGATGAAGCTTGTGCTCCTTCATTAGGCCGAGGCAGCAGTGGGGGGTCCATGGCGAATCTTTACAATACATCCTAATTAAATGATCGTTTAAAGGTGAAGTGAGCCTACAGCGTTTTTCTGTTTTTAAATATCAGATTTCAATTGAACAATTGTGGCGCGAGATTGGTTGGGGATTGGGATTAAGGTATGAATCAAGCAAGAATCTTCTAAGTGAAGACGATATCAGCTAAACACCCAATGAGAATAGAGTCTGAATTAAGAGAGTATTCCAAGAGAGTATGCAATTTTTTTCAGTTTTTTAAAATATTTTATTTGTATTTCCCCAAAAATTTACCGAGGTCGTACCTTGTATTGATTCAGAGTAAGCGAGGTAATTAGTAAGAGTAGCAGCAATTACTAGAGTTAATAATGTACTCTATATTGATTCAAAAGAGTAGTCATATGAGTTAAAGCAGTTTTGCCAATTATTACAATTGCTGTACCTTATCTTGATCCAAATATAGTAAGCATGTTTTTCACTACAGCCATTTTTGCTAACAAAACCAATGTTGAGCCTTATCTTGCTTCAAAGAGCGTAAGCAAAGCATCAGCAGCGTGCATTCATTCAAATCATGTCAACGCGTGGCAGTTGATGACACGAGCAATATAAATTTGTCATACTTAAGAAAGTGAACTAAATGTCCCCTTCAATTAATGAGGAAAGGGCAGCCTTTCCGAATTTCTTAGATTATTTCCCTCTGACATGACGCAAGGTGATCGGCAGAAAATCAAAACCTTCACGTCAGTTTTCCAATCCAGGCTTATTTCTTGTCTGACTGGCCTTACAGTTTTGTCTTTGTCTCCACTGAGTATATTCAGGTCTACTCTTTGTTTTTAATATAAACCAAAGTGTTGGATTCAACACCATTATGTCTACGTTACTGCACACGGGCGTTTAATCGTAAGTGTTTTTCGATACAAAGTCATTTTTTTCCAAGTCACTAAATTTGGTTCATCGAGACATTTTTATATTAAAACTAATCCACTTTGTTATCTGATGACCAATCCTGTATTTTTGTCCTTAATTAAGCATATAAAGCACTGAATGCCCATACATTGAAATGACATTGATTTGAGTGCAAGGTCTTACAGGGACATTAAACGATGTCTATTTACATATTCTTTATTAAAAGACTAGGCTTTGTTTTGCCTTCATTTACCAGTAGAGCAAGAAGCAATCCGTAGCTCTAATTAACTCGACCTCTTGTAAAAAGAAAGACGATGACGTAATGAGAAGGCCATGAATATTCCACTCATCAAACGTACGCTTTCCTATCAGTCCAATCGATACGCACTTTAAATGTAATTATTAACCATTTCTTGAAAGCAGAAAGTACTGAGAATGAACGAAAACATGGAACTTCGATCCAATAAAGGGCCAAGGGCATCTTCAACGAAAACAAAATTGGATTCACTCAGAATGATCGTAGAACATGAGGGGTACAACGTCAAAGTCAAGCGCGATGGGCGGGGCGAGCGGGTGGGGGTGGCAATCCCAACCTCGCGATTTATACATCTTTTTTTTATTTCAGTCTGGATTTTGTCAGTGGCTCAGTGATTTTAAGCAGATATTATTTAAACCTTGGTTTGGCAGTGACGTTAGTGGTACAAAGTAGGAGTTATGTAAGCCGGGGCTTTGCAGTGGTTTGGCTTCTAGTTCTGGGGCTGGCCCAATCTTCCAAAGACACCCGCATGGTTTAGACTAGGAACGCAGCGAGATAAATTAATTTCTGCTCATGTTTCCTTGGTAACGATCAGGCGATTACGAAACGGAGGAATTACCCTAGATGAACCAAAATTGATGTAGTATTACACAAAACAATTTTATAAATTTGGAGATTGTTTTTTTATTTTTAGTATTATTTTTTTTGCAGGACATTCAGTACAGTATCTTGATAAAATCCAGATAACTCACAAAAATGTATACATTACACGTGGGCTTATTGTTAACAAATACAAGGACATTATCTATATAGGTTGTCGATAATGGACTGGGGCAAGTACAGACAGTCATTGCTAAGCCAAAATACCAACAGATCAACTGGTGGTCTAAATTATCCAATATTATCTGCTGTTGACCCATCAGATTGGCAGGCAGTTTTCCCTAACCATTTTCGCCCGTTAATTCGACATAGCCAAGAATCAACATTTGTAGGAAACACTACACACGTGACTACAGTCGAAAAAGTAATCCCAGATTAATCTTTTTTTTTTTTATATATATATGGGGTCAACAAAGACCAGATTATTATTTTTTTTTACAGGGGGATATAAAGTTGCCAGAGCAATCCTTGACGATGGCTGGGCGAGGAACCGAAGCCTGTGCATAATATTGACAAGGGCTACCGTGTCAACTACGAGTAAATCTAGCAGTCAGGATCACTTTCAGATTAAACAGAGAACCTCTAATGAAATCCCCTCCTCGTGACAATACAAGAAGAGAAACCCCCGTTGGTCCACACACACCATGTGACCTCATAACCAGGCATTTTGTTGTTGTTATTGTTATTATAAAGTTGTTGTTGTCTTCAGAAAGAATAATGTTTGCACATTTTGTGTGGCGGTTGTAAATTTAAAGTGCATGAGCAGTAATTATTTACCATTCCTCTGCCAGGTTCTAGTAATAGGCATGTTGATTGTAATTGGTTGAAGTTGTACAAAAAAAAACCCGACCCTGTGGCGCTGGTTTAAATGGGAGAGCAACGAAAATACTGAGCCACGATTTGATCATTCAATAACATTTGGGATGATTCAAAGCTCTTAGGAAATTTAATTGTCCTCATATTTGCCATGGACCTAAAGTCCGACGATTAAGCAAAATATAAATCGCATTAGCTTTAGTCAGGTGGAAAAAAAAATGAAGTCGAGTTGCTTAAACAAAATGGAACTTGGTCTAATGATAACAAAACTGCATGAGGCAACATTTAATAATATAAAGTTAAACCTTAATACTGGTGGGATATTATTTGAAAAAAAAGTACATTTATTTCAACTGCTGTTGAAAATAAAACCTTTTTCTTCCACCAACAATGCAAGTCCGCGTAAATTGATTCCCCGGTGCGGTGAGGTGAGGTGAGGAGTCCAGTGTGATAGTTTATTTAAAGACATCATGTCGAATTTGTATGGAGTTGGAGTCATATACCGGTACGAGCAGTACTTTACACGATCGTGATAAAAAACATATCGCAAACTATATGCATTTAAGATTTGAAAGTTTGTTAAAAAATGTTTTATACACATTTTTTTTTTTTGGAAATGAAAAACCTGTTCAATAAGGCACACGATTTGCTGTGCGAAAGCATTAATGAACATTGGTGTCTGATCACTTCAACCAAACTTTAATGTCCACATTTTTTATTCTTCTTAATGTTCGCTCGACGTTTCATCCAACCTACGCATAAACGTCACAAAGATTGTTTTGCAAATATTTTTAGAAAAAAAAACACAACTCAAATAATGTCACGCTAATAGCCACTCGTTACTTGTTAAACTATTCTTTCTCCCTAAAAGAGGTAAACTTCAACCTACCTACGAATCAATTTTCACCTTGAACTTGACTAAATGTACGCTATTTAATAAATAGAGCTGCTAAATATTTGTATTCTTTGGTGGTTGGTTTATGATTTGAAATGATGTATTAGCAGTAATTACAGCACACGGATTAAGAAGGGTATGGACGTGAAACATAGAAGCGAGCTGATACGACTGAGGTGAATTGAAAACGTGTCTGGACAACTAAATAGCAACACTGTTGAACCAAGTGAAATTAAAGCGATCGTTCTTCAAGAGAACATGATTGAGTATGAAAATGTCACAAGTAACAATTCAATTACATGACAACATTTTAATTCCTTAAGGCAACTATAGATAAAATTCATTAGCAGTTATAGAACAGTGAAACCTTAACAACCTCGCCATCTTGCTAAAAAGTATACGGTATCTTCAAGACTTACCCTTTGACGATGACACAGGCACTGATGTGGCCCAGCTATTCTGCCGTCCCCTCACCAGCGACTCAGCACACGACGGCTCTACAACAAACATCGAAAGAAAGAGTTGGCATTTAGTGTCGTCCGTAGTTACCAAACCCCACTGGCGGGGATCGTTTTGAAAGACAAAAAAAAGAAAAAAGAAAATGACAAATCCAAGGGAGTGGAGGACACCCGCGCTCCCCGCCTTCTGCAGCTAAGTCCGAACGGGGAAGAAGTGGCGAGCGACACGGTCTCAAATGCCGTGCAGCGCTCGGTGAAGAGCCGACTGCACCACGGTAAATAAATGAGCGGGGAAAAGGGAACCCTTCAGATGCATGGAGATGTAGACATCCTTCCTTCCTTCCTTCCTTCCTCTCACTCTGCGATGCGATGGCGAGGACGAGATAAGTGGCGGGATTTTTCCCTCCCGCTAAAAATAAAACCCCAGTTAATTGCCGTGCATTCAATTAATTGGTGGGGTTGTTTATGGTTGTATGAGCGGGTTGGAATACTAATAAAAAAAAAGCAAAACAATAATTTTGTGAATTACCCGTTAGAAACATCTGGGCGGATGTGTCGTAGTGATGTGGATAGGAATGATGATGACCGGGCGACCACCTCTTCCCGCCAATTTTGTCCGCCAGCGCAGCGAATTTTTCTCGCTGCAGCTCCACAATTGCGACTTTAAAGACCCACAGCGGTTAATTTCCACACAAGATCCCGACTCTGAGAGTGCCAGCACACACGACCGGGGTCTAAAAACAAAACCTAACTCGCAGACTTTTGAACACATGCATGCGGAGCAACACACTCAGTACGGTTCAGACGAAATGGGGGGAAACGCGCCAAAATTAGAAGTGGAAATTTCGTTGGCAGCACACGGGAGCAGACGACATCCAGCCCTCACGACGTGCACACAGCAACCATCACGAGCACGGTCCGACTGTGATTTATCAAATATTTTGCTTGGGATTCATTGTTAGTGATTTGTTTTTGGTGGGCATGTACTACGTATACGATGCGAGTCTACTAAAAGGGTGGGAAAAAAAAGCCCTAGCATCGTTCGCCTATAGCCGGTGATGTGACGGGTTCTGGCCTAGCGGCCTAGCAACAGCAGTCATCGCTTATTGGTTTGTTGGCCTTAATGGCTGTGAAGAGCACGTAAGTCGCATGAATAGAGATGAGAATAAGAGCCAATCAAGTGTCTCTATCACGGGCAATGAAATCAGCGGGTGAAAAAAAAAATGAGACGGATGGAAAACACTGAGAGAGACGGGGCGAAGGGTGCTTGCAGAGGCTCGTGTGCTCCGGGCATGCATTAGAAAACTCCAACCGATTCTATGGTCAAGACAACGATCTTGTTTGGCCGCGTGCGGGACTCCGTTCCCCCTTGCCTCTTGTGATGTAAATCGGTTGCAGTCTCAATCACCGATGGTGTCCAGCCTTTCTGTTTTTTTTTTTCATTTATTTTTATTAATGTTTTTTTTCTTCTTCCATACTCACAAGTCCCTCCTCCAACCAAGCCAGGGACGTAGTGGTATAGTCATCAGATTTTAGGATGTACCTATGGTATCACTTCAGCAACGTGAAGACCCACGTCCGGAGGATCCCGTCCCATTGGCGTGCGGGCAACCGTGAGGAAATCCCCAACAGCCCGGTGAGAAGAGAGGGAGATGATTGCCCCGGTCCGCGGTCATTGGGACGGCACGTGTGCTACGACGGTGCGGAAGGGCTTGCCTCCCCTCCAAAAATGTCGTACGATCAATCAATAAAATAAAAAAAAAATAACAATGGCGACCTTTTGTATGCATTATGATCTGACCTTATGACTTGTGTCAACTGTATACGCTGACTCGTTCCCAACGCTTAGGCACAAAAATATAGGTCTGATTGCAACGAACAGTTAACACCTTTATATTAGGTCTCCACTCTGCCTTCTAAAATCAATGTAGTATATAACCCCATTCCATGTTTATGGTCAATGGCATTAAAAGTGACGAGTTTTAACTAGCGGTCCTAGCTGGATTTATTTGTTTTAAAGCTGATGCTTTTTGGAAACCTTTCGAAATACATTTAGGCAAATTCCCGATTGGAAAGATGCTAAAATATAATAACACATGGTCATGTGCAGAAAATAAGAGGTAAAAATATGTAACAACATTTGTAAAAAACAAACTCCGTTAATTAATGGAAACAGATATATATAGGGGGTCTATATATATATATATATTTCAGTTTATATTGTGACGACAAAGAAGATATAATACTGTAAGTCTGCATTTTTGAGTTTGCAAATTCCACTAATTTCTGCTGCCAGCGATTTTTTAATTTGAATTGAAAGTGAATTGGTTCTTCAAGATGAAAAAAAGGGAAGGTGAGTGTCGATTGTGACAGACTTGACGTAGATGCTTAAAGGCACACTCTTGGAGTTGTCGCTGGACAACAATGTGACGACAGTTAGCCACAAAATGGACATAGATGGCGTCTCGTCCGGCACAACACGCTCGCCCATAGGTGAAATCCACCTGGCTTTAAAGAGCACAACAATGGCCGTCGCCAATCGCATACACGAATGAACCACAGACAATGACAAGCTGTCACAGTTGCAAAAACAAAGGTGTGACAATTGGGTGGAGATAAGAAATGTTCTTATTATATCTTGGGGCGCGCCCTCAACAAAGTATCCACAGTCTATGTCAATTAAAAATATCAAAGGTAGACAGCGGCCTTTGTTGCAAATTGAAGGGATGAAAAAAAAATGCTGTCAATTCGCGTCATTTTTATCCTTTATCACTGCACATCGCGTGTAGTCAATTTAACGTCACTTGCGTCAAGTGACCAGCAAAGCATCTAATGAGGTAAAGTATTCGCCGTACTCTTATTTAAAAAAAAAAATTAAAGATCGAACAAGTACCAAAAAGCTTCATTTCGGCTCATTCCACTTCGTATCGTGTATAAAAATCATTAAAGAGGTTAGACAAATTATGTGTTTGTCTGGCGATGACGTAAATGCTTTGAGAGGGCAATTCGGAGGGAAAAACATCGGCTAAAGGTATCAAATGACCACGCGCTCGAATTTCAATGTTAGTACTGTGACATAATCGACTTTATACGCGGCTGTGGAAAGCACATCCGCTGAGCGTATGTTCAGGTGAAATATAGCCCGTTTTGCATATCACAAATCACGCAGTCGATCACAGCCACGGCACCCTCTCGCGCCTTTCCATGTCACGGCCGCTTAACAATCAATTAGGCTCAGCTCAAAATCAAAGACTGCACACACACAGCGTCTTAAAGATTCCATGTTTGCGAATATCCTATCTCGATGATAAATCTCCCGTTTGAGTTTTGTGCCCCTTATATTCCGATGACAAGAAAAAAAAAATAATGATGATAAGATCAGCGCGCGTGTTTATTACTCTTAGCTCCGAATGAGCTTCACGTTACGGCGATTCTCTTACATTTACTCATTTATTATTATGTTCCCTTCACTAATTTACAAACAATCAATTTATGAAGAAACGCCATCCGGTAAATAATTTACCTAAAGAGTCGAGGATACTTCATAAGTACGCTCAGTGAATGATAAGATCGCAAAACCTCCGTCGGTATATAGAGTTTGCGAATGGAAGAGTTTAGGATGACATCAGATAGTGCGGATCCTTGACGATTAATTAACATTTTAAGATGTTCAAATTTCTCCCATTCGTCAGTTCTCTCATTCATTCCACAATTTAGTTGACTTAATATTTCGTCGGGTGCCAGGCAGAAGGGCGTAAGGCTCTACGAATTCTTAATCTATAGACACACAAAGTATTTGTTTGTTTGTTTTTGTCTACAGTGACAGAAGATCGTAAGCAATAAAATGGCTCCTTAACAAAAATTATGGTATTACTGTTATATTTGTGTCGCTAGAATTACCCCCAAAGACGTGTCTTCTCGCATCCATGCAGAGTTAAATCTTCCTATCATGACATACAAAGGGTAGAAAACCGATCAAACTTTCACACCTCAGTTTTCTTAAAACACAATTCTGCACCTTTATTTCTTACACCTTTTTTTCCGGTAACACTTTCATTCTTCTGGGTACACGACGATTGATTAAATCCAGTAATTTATCGAAAAGGCAAAATAAAACGACCATGGATTGCATTCAAATTGTCTTCGAATACGTTAGGTGCGATTCTTTATGACCACACTGCGTTTATATAGAAGGAAACGCAACTCGTCACTTAGACGGAATTAAGAATGTTTAGCACCCAGACTTCAGTGTGCGGTTTAGTGCAACTGCATTTGTAATACAACGTTTTCTATAACAGATTGAAATATCTAAAAATGTGTCTAGGTACATGTTCCTTGATTGTAGGGTTGATACACACGCCGTTTTGCTTTATTTATATGTTCATGACAGGAGCATTGCTAGATTCGTTTAAATTTGATTAGTGTTTTTTATCTTTATCCTTAAGTGAACTTTACTTAATCTTTTTTTTCTTCTTCTTCTTTTTCCTTTTCTCTTTTTTGCTCGACTAGGATTACAAAACTCAACCCAAGGCATCGGGGAAAAAAAGCTCTTGCATTAATTGTTTTCCTTACTTCATCCTACTGCAAAATGTATTCCCAGAGAGACCCAAAGAGGTGAATACATCCTTGCTTTTATGGCACTAAATGTTCGCCGGCGCATGGTAATTTGTGTCTCATCCATCAACCAAGCCAGAGTCCCCAAGTCTACACCGACGTCTTATTTATACACGGGCTCTTTTTTTCTGGCGCTGATTTTTCTCTTTCTCGTCCTCTCTCTATATATTTTTTTCTGTTCCTTTTTTTCTCTCTCTCCCGTGTTTCGCCCGAAACGTGAGCTGTACGCTGAATATTCAGCAAGAGGAGTTGATATCGCGGCAGACCACGCCGGGGCCAACTTCTATATCCGCGGGTAATACAGAGCGCGTGGTGAGGACTTAATAATGCGCTCGTCGCAGTGATTTTTCGCTTCGAGTAGGCCCGTAGCCCAGGGACCTTTTTTTCTCCTTTTTCTCAGAGATGCTCGGTGTATGAAAAGCATTTGACTTGATTTTTTTTCTGTAATAAAAAAAAGGTGAGTGGTGATGGATCACTATGGGGGAGAGATCAATTGAAACAGAATATGTGGGCATACACACGGAGCTCCATTGCCTGCTTGGGAGTAGATGCAATAGCGAATATTCATGCCTCGAAATGAAAAGAAAAAAATAGCTGGTGAAAAAAAAAAAGGAAAGAAAGAAAGATGAGGTCCGGCGGGGGGAGTCAGGAGAGACAGAGGTTGACGAGGTACAGGACAGCTAAGGAAAACAATCACGGGGTAATAACATGCAAATCCTATCGGTAAAAAGCTCTCATATAAAAAGCCAGCACCTTTTATTTCCTTTTTTATGATCTTTTTTTTCTTCTTTTGGTGTTTGAATCGGCTGGCTCTTGCCCTACCGCGGCGGCCGGCCGCGTGCAATCGTTTATCGTCAGCACGTGTGGACATCAACTTGCCCCTGGACAACGCTGGCCTAGTATTTATTGAAACTGAAGCAATAAGTTCCCCCATATTTTGAAGTATACACTGTGAACATAATATATCCTTCGTGCAACGAGGTATAATATCATAGGTCCGTTTCATCAGGTGTATCAGAGGGTAAAAAAAAAATAATAAGCCCCAACAAAGGTAGTCCAACGTGGGATGTGAAGTTGTATGAACGGTGCCACGTGTGCCTCCACCGTTCAAAGAAAAACTGAAGACCGAACGGAGTAGAGTTCGAAACGTCGAGATTACCACCACCGTTTCTCAGAACAGAACAGGCGTACTGTTTGAGATTTTATTATGATTATTGTTATTATTTAGTTCAATGTATCATATTGCATCTTATTTATTTTCCATCAAACATCGTTTTGACTTAAACTAAAAAAAAAAAAAAAAAAAAAAAATGATTAGCAGATAAGTCATTGCAGAGAGCAAAGAGCAGAGCAAATTTTCATAAATCTGCTTTAGCCAAACAATTTCCAGTCAAGCAAAAGATGAGCAGGATACCAGTCACAGGTGGTGCATAGGAAATGGTACTTTGGTGGGTAAGGAGAGGGTTAAACCCTATTCTGGTAAGCACGGTTGCATTGCAAGTAGCTTAGTTTTGTGCTTAAGCAGCTCTGTGAATTTAAGCACTGAGCCCGATTTCATAAACCTGCTTATAAACAGAAAATGTTGCTTACCAAATTTCTGCTAAGCAAAAGTAAGCAGGATACCAGTCACAAATGGCACATGTAGCATGGTAGTTTGGCTGGTAATATTCTGGTAAGGCAATTTGTTTTTTGCATAGTTACTTTTTGTGCTTAAGCAGCTCTATGAAATAGTGCCCAGGTCCTTATAAGAAAGGTACTACATTGCCTTTAAAATAATGACCTATTTTTTTGTTGATGCATTAACTAACGTTTTACATCTTTCATTGAAAGAGTCGTCAAAAGCGAAGCAAAACTGTGTATTTGTTGTGGGTATTCTGAATGATATTTTTTCATTAACAGAATATTTATGTTGTTTATTTTGTTTATCTATAATTATTTATTAATAAAATATATGTTCAATTTTGTTCTTGCCTTGGTTTGTTTTTGTTCGTTTGCTTGTTTGTTTGTTTGTTTGTTCTCCTTGCTTCTTCTTGTTTTTTGTTTTATTGTTTGAGTGATTCTTCTTCAAGAAACTTGCCACTGCAAAACACAATAACAATTATCACGGCTGATACAAAACTTTGTCTTCTGCTCCAGCGCAAACAATAACAAGCTAATTAGAATATTGCCAAAGCCAACTTGTCGGACTGGATCCAGTAAAAATTAATTAACCACTCTGCTCTCTTTATTCTTAAACCCAAACGGACAATGCTTGCACGGGAGTGTTTATCTACGCACTGAAGTGTATTATCTGTAGCTTCTGCTCTCCAATAACAAAAGCTCTGATGAAGCGTATACTCTAGGCACAAAATTGTCCATAATCGGCAGCCTAAAAATACCCATATTAGTCCCGCACTAACATTACATTAAGGGTAACTGGCGTACCTAATTTAACTCAACGCGGGTATTTTTAAAAGGTCAAAAACTACCCATGCGCATACCCTGTTGAGCTGAACACAAATAAAAAAAAACTGTCGAGGCACGACAAAACCCCACGAGATCGCGGTGTTTTAATTAAAGACCGCATTTTGTCAGCCGTGATTGACATGAACACGGTGCATGCCTTTATTGAAAAAGACTTTATTTTGTCTAATTAACTGATTGGGACAAGATACTGGAATTTCATCTCCGCCGGGGCCTGTCCATGGTGTAAAATATCGTGGAGAAGCTACGGCTCGCGCGCGGGGGGGACGGTTAAATATTGTCAGGAGCGATATCAATAAAAGCGTCATTGCACATAGCGGGCGGGTCGAACGCCCTGCACGACAGGACGTGATCACAGCGACGATTTGTTCATACGAAAGAGGTACCAGTCTGTTTGTTCTTGAACCGCTCATTTCGAGGGAAGACATTTTGGTCTTAAGTACACCCATTCTTTTTGCAAGTAATTTAATGGACTGATCATATTTGGCTTTATACCAGATTTGGCTTTAAAGCAACTCACCAAACATCCAGTACTTTACTGACCGTCTATTGACGACACCATCATTCTGGATAATATTACCGCCACTGTGGGCTTGGCGGTTTCACAAAAATATTAATCACTTTTATTTTGACTTTGAAAGAAATGGATTAGGGCGTCATAAGGGCAATATTACATTCAAATAGTGAGCCTTTAATTGATTTAATGAGATTAATCATTCAGGTAGTAAACATCTTCTAAACATCACGACTTTATATCCAACCGTTCATTCCAACGACCCCAACACGCAGTATTTTAAACTAGTAGTTTTTTTTTCACAATCACATTAGATACTCTTATCTTATTTCAAAAGGAGCCAGCTCACCAGAACCACGAGTTTGCTAAAATTCATAATGCTGCTCCATTATTCATTCAAAGGGAGTAAGCACATTAGTGTTCATGCTAATGAGAGCGTCGTACCTTATCTTGATTCAAAAAGAGTACGTATACTGGTAGCAACGATTATAAAGCATTACTTTTGGTTGAAACCGGCAGTGTTGCTCACTTTTTTTTGTTAGAGATATTGTACTTTATATTCATTCAAAGAGAGTAAGCAACCCAGTAGTGACAGCAGAATCTTCCCGTTCAAGACAGTCGCACTCGAGTACAAATGGGCAATGATATTAATATTCAATTGATCTACATTTTTACGTTCCGTGACTCATTGTCTCGTATATCAACCGTCTTCATTTAGCTCAGGACTTGCGTTACGATATCAATGACATGCTGAGCTATTATCGTTTGCGTACGGGATCGGTGTTTAAGGCAATTAAGAGCGGGCGAATTGGGCTAGAGGTTAAAGGGGGGGGGGGTGTTTCGAAGATACAACTTACTCTGGCCACAATACTGATGACATGCTGAGCTATTATAGTTTGCATGAGGGATCGGTGTTTATGGCAATTAAGCAAGAGATCTGGGCTAACGGTTATAATGGGGAGGGGGGGGGGGTGTTCCCAGATGTAACATTTTTCTTTGGCAATAATGATGGGAGTATCTAGGTGAGACTTTTCCCACCGAAGTGCCGAGAGATCTCTCACCTACGGCTATTCTATTTTTAGCCTAACCCACAACAAGTGACAGGGAACTTACTTAGGAAGCAAAATCAAGCGGTTACGGACGGGAATCGTGTCAGGCAGTGTTATGACCGCAACGTTTTTCCCCAAACAAAAGCTAAACAGATGATCCGGTGGATTCTTACTGTACACGATCTTGTGTTTTGAAGAATCGGGCAAAATCAATTGTCATGATAGATTTTATAAACAGACCCACCGATTAGCCCAGCCACCGTCACTTATAAGCGAGCCGCCAATGCATGACCGCCTCGCTTATAAACCTCCCATGATACTATCATGGTATCACGAGGCAGAGCATCCACTTTATTAAAAGCGAGGCGGATTTAGAACAGTTTATTTAGAAAGGCATGGGGAAGGCTATCATGATACGTGACCGCCTCGCTTATAAGCTATGGCGGCTAGTCTGATCGGGTACAACATACATAAATGTATATACAAATACATGTATATATATATTTTTTTTTCCCGTAGGAAATGTTTCATGCGGCTGCCATACACTTTCCGGACACGGCTTTAAAATGAGTTAAGCCCCTAAAAAGTCTGTTTATGACTGCCATTAGATATTTGTGATACGAAGTGCTTAGGTGTATGTAGAACACGAAGAGCAATAAACCACAAGGGGAACTGCCTGAGCTTCTGACTGATGGCACCCCTCCAAACAAAGATATTGACACGATAGGGAGACCGCCAACATTAGGGGCTGGATAGTTCAAATGGAGCGTCGGTAAGTTTAACCGGTGGTCGCAGGTTCAAATCCCGCTCCAGTCAATTTGTTCTTTTTGTTTAATATTGCGTGGTCCACATTGGATGTGTACACAAAATCGAGCCGAGGACGGTCTCCGTCTGGTCTGCCAGTCCACCTTGATCCGTTTTGTCTATTACCTCGGTGTATAGACACGCGGCTCACAAACAGAAAAAAAATAAATAAATGAATGGCATCATTTTGGTTTGCATAATGCTATGATATAAATGTTTATCGATCCAGGCCAACGGTTATTTAAACACAATTACGTGACCACTTCGGCGAATTGGTGTAACAAAAAAAAAATCTCTCTTCGGGTCAAACCAATCTGTTATGTTCACCACACTCATTATGCTGTACTATGAAATTGTTATATATTTCCCCCTACTCTTTCTTCAGCGTAATTTTTTTGTAGCATTGATTACAAACTGTTATCCTGGGTCGAAGGTATATACTACAGATAGCAACAAAAAATGTATACTTTAATTTTAAAACGTCAAGGAATAAACACAAGAGAAACTGACTTGGTAAGTGGTTAAATAAATTTTGGGGTGAACAAAGAAATACTATCCGGAGCGGGATTTGAACCTGCGACCACTGGCTAAACGTACTACCCCAAGCTCTACCAACCGAACCCTAATGTTGGCGGTGTCTCTATTTTGTCAATATCTTTGTTCGGGGCCGGGAGGGGGGGGGGTGCCAGTCAGAAACCATTCAATCGGATACTGCCGTGTTAAAACAATGTTTTAGCCAAACAATGATTGTTTGATGTTTATATTAATTAAGGGTGTGCATTTTGTTTAGTCGTGTTAAGATCGTAACCACAGTTGTCAAAACAAACAAACAACAAACAACAACAAAAGCCCAAAACAAAAACAAACAAACAATGCAATATCTTGCGATGTATCGATTGTTACCCACATGTCATGACAACTGTCGAATGGAAAACAAATCACTTCCTATAATCAGAGAGAGAGAGAGAGAGAGAGAGGGGGATTTTGTTCACACATATTTCATTTCATGACGCATAATTTTGCATTTCAATATTTCCGTCGTTTGGCTGAATCCCGCTCCTACCCTGTGCTCCATTAATCACCGATGTATGTCGCTTCTTAAAACCTCCCCAAAGTGCACCCACTGAGTCAAGGTTGTCTATCTCTAATATCAACTAGTGACCTCTATCCTTGTTAATTTAGTCCTCTCTCGTGCTGCCAGCGCCTTGATTGAGATGGATTTTGTGACCTACGAGATGTTCAACAAGTGCTAAATGATGTGACCCGACTACGGTGTTTTTTTTATCATATCGTGTTTTTTTTCCTCTTCCCCTTCCCACCGCTATTACATCTCTTTCCAGAGGGTAGCACAAGAACCGCGCGATGATGCCACGCGATAGTCACCAAGCGAGCCATTTCGCGCGCGATCCCCAACGTATACACGCACGCACACTGCCTTACACACACGGAGCGAGGATGACTCCACCGTGCTAATTAAGACTTCGTCCCCCGTACCTGGGAACCTCGGGCCCGATCGAAGCTAATTGATCTGCGGTCAAAATTAAAGCGGAATCACGCGCCTGGGTTATTAAAATCGCGGCAGTGTGGGTGTGCCGACTTCGGCAAACTCTGGCCGTGATTCTTGCCCAAGATGGGCATGAAATCACGTTTGCTCACACCATTCCTACAAGCCAAGCCCTAACAGCATTGTCAATTAACATTGTTGAAATATCATTTAAAAAGATGACCCTAATGTAGGATGCACATTTTTAAGTGACTGTACCTTTTTTATAGCAAAGGTACCATCCATCAAAAAGAGGTATCCCTTTCAAAACATGATGCCCCCCCCCAAAAAAAAAAAAAGAGGGGAAAGGATGGAAACAAAAAATGAGTTAAATAGTATGTTTTGCAAACATTTTACAAACATTCCGAAAGCGTCTATTTATCTATACTTTGAATCACAAAGCAATGATGCAGTGACACGAGATTTGACCTCAGGTCATTTACCATATTTGCTGCATTTACCACACACCTAGCAAGCGGGACGAGCAGGTCACAATAACCTCTGTCATTACTGAGATAAATCTTTCCGCGCAAAAAAAAAACTAAATAAATAAAAAATAAAATAAAAAATAAAAAACTAAATAAAATAATAAAAAAAAAACAGCCCCAACAAAAACTGGAGGTAAAAAAACCAAACATTATAGATTCGTGAACTTCAATGTGACGAGAAAAACAAGTTTTGCAAACCCATATTCTCCAAACTGCTCTCATCAACACAAGAAAAAAGATCCATTACAAGTTATCTTCCATACTTATAAGACTTTATACAAATAATATACAAAAAAAGCGCGTTTTGTCAACGCGTGCTTTAGATATAATATAATAAAGACAAAGAAATGTTGCCTTTTCAGTCATTACCAAAAAGGGGTATAGAATAACTTAAAGTTGCATGACCCGATTTTCATCAAAAGAATTATTATTATTATTATTATTATTATTTTTTTTAAGAATCTTTTCTCTGAAAGAATTTTGACAGATAGTGCTGTTTCAAAACGAAAACCATACAAATTTAATTCGCAACTTATTCCACACACAATGCACAAAATACATGTAAAATGGCAAGATTTATTTGTACGTTGCTGATGGACGTGAGATAATGTCAGGATTCCGACTACAATTCATTTTTACTTTTTTAACGGCAACCACTTATTATTGGCGGATTTATTTCGTGCAATACGATAAATGAAAGCCTTGTTTTTCTTGAATCTTTAAAGAAAATTCAAGTCAAATCGGCCAAAATAGCGAACCCATCCTCTTTAAAGATAACTGCCCGAATAAGGAACACAAGATGTAACTGTTTCTTCACCTGTATACTTTGTTCTGATTCTTCAGCAACATTGAAATATCTACCGCCGCTAACGTACCGTAACACTTCTCATTAAAAGGAAAACACTTTTGCAATTACAACCAAGGTCGTAAAAAAGTCTCCTTCATAAAAATCAGAAACCAACATGAGTTCACAAACTCAGTCAAACATCATGCCTGATTAAACCAATCAAACAACATTGTAATTACGGTGAAACGTGTAATTAATTATGTTTGTAAATGATATAAATATGAGGAAAAGAAGAAGGAATGGTGAAGTGGTCAGCGGATATCAAGACACACTTAGGGTGTACTTGCCACGTAATCTTTACAGCCGGAGAAATTGATCATTGAATATTTAAGGGTCACCGGAGTTAAAATGGCAAGCACGAACCTAACTTATTGAATCGGACAAAGAGTCGCTCCTGAAAACCCCCCAGAATCGAAGCGAATGTTTTCACAGCAAACGCGAAGGTGGGTCGAGTAAGACGTCTCGTAGGGTAGATGCAGTGATGACGGGGCTGGTTGGCGATCATGCATGCACACAGGGACACGGCCATGTTTGACTTGACTCGCTCGGTCGCACTGCACTCGATGGCACGGCCAAACGGAAAACGCAATGGGGGAAAACTCGCCGGCTCGAGCACATCCTTGGCCGTCGCTACGAAGCCCGCTCTTGAATTGGAACGGAAAGAACGGACAAAGTGGAGCGGCAGGAAGCGCACGCGGGCAAAAAAAATGGCGGGGAAATCGATCTTGTCAACCAGCTTCCTTCCGAGGCTTTTCAGTCGCTTGGTGATCGAGTGGGGGCAGTTCTCAGTAGCTTGGGGTTGGGCCTAGTTTTCCCCTTCTCTGTGTGTTTATATGGGGGTTTAAAAGATGGAGATGGGGGCGGGGCCACCCGTTCTGGTGAAAATATCTGGAAGGAAAATGGAGGGGGAAATCAGTGTTGTCACTTTCCTTCCATGCAATGTTTACATGGATACTAGATGATTAATTGCATATAAGGCACAAGCGTTAGACTCAGACGCAATGGTTTGACTGATGGAAAAGTAGGCATCCTAAACACAGACAACGCATTTTTTTGGGCAACACTCTTTGTTTTTCGCTAAGTCGTGTTTGACCTTTTTCGAGAGCATTACACGCATCCGGGATCTTCACAAATTGGTATCAATTTTGAACTGCACCTCATGGGCAAATTTCAAACCAAGCAAAGCGCATAATTCAGACTGCATCAATCGATACATTTTGCAGAGTGTATGAATATACAAACTAAAAAAAAAGAAGCAAACATCACAGTGGTCTATTTTGATACACAGTGAGTTCCCATTTTTATGATTTTGAGTAGTGAACGCGGGGGGGGGGAAAGATGACCCCTCGTCCGTTTTCAAAATAGATGGGTTTCATTTTGCATCCCGATCGCTTTGATTTCGAGCACTAATGGTGCGTCGTAGCTATAATGATGCCGGCGAGTAATGGTGTGCTTACATTTGATTGATAACCAGCGCAAACTGCCTGCAATATAAGGAATCCAGTCCGCCCTACCCCCCCCCCCCGTGAAATACCAACCTCTGAACTAAAAAAAGAACGAACAAAATAGGACTTCCGAATCGTGCATCCATTCCAGCCAACTCTCTCAGCTTAATAAAACTCACAGACCTGAAAAGATTGCTTACGAAAGTGGTTGTGGGCACCAGTAAATAACATTACATTATCACATTGAATTTTCGCTGGTGGCCTGCTCCTGCCGAGTATATTATTTTGTCTGCACTTGGCTAATTCGTGCGCTCCAAGATGCTTAAAAAGGTATTGATTGTGTTTATAGTATGAACATTGCAAGTTAACAAAATATACATCTGGTGTTCTGCAAAAAACAACAACAACAAATCAATAAATAAATTATGAAAATAAAACACCATCTTCAGATTATTTGATTTCAAAAAAAGAAAAAGAATGATTTTCCGAGGTGTTCAAAGTGAAATGCAATCGGTTTGATTTGAGACGGAAAATATTCTCCGGGTGTTTGAACATCTTCGTCAATCCAACATTGAAAAAAAAATTGCAGTTTTCAGCAAACCTTTAAAAAAGCTTCTTCGCGGAAAAGGTATCGTCTGACAAGCAGAGGAAGGTAGGCCTTTAGAGAAAGTAGATGAGAGTGTGCTCGCGGAAGAAGAAGGTAAAGTTCTCTAGTGTTTACTCGAGTGAAACAAGGGCTGGATGCAAAGAGAGAGAGAGAGAGAGAGAGAGAAAGAGAAAGAGAGAGAGGGAGGCTGGAGGATGAGACACGGCGGATGGACCCTTGAAACCAAACTGGGAAGATGACGAAGAAGATGATGATGGCGAAAAAAAGGAGTCCCAGACGAGAAGAGATAAAGAGAATATACGGCAGTTAATGAAGAAGACCTGGGATGATGTTACAGATGAACAAGTGAGAGAAGATGAAGAGGAGGTGAGGACGGAGGGACACGGTGCAAAAAAGACCGAATATAACTGATAAAGGTGTGGACGGGAAGAGGGTTTCTGAACCTCAAGAGATTCAATCTTTTTAAAGACTACTAGGGATTAGAGAACACACAGGCCTCTCTTCTATCGTTCAAATCATGTTTGAATCACGCCCTGACAAAAACGGCTCTTCATAAACACACGGTATAATACAACACCTACTTTTTTTTACTCACAAGTTCATACTTAAGAACAAAATTTACACCCACAAGTTTATACTTAAAGAAGAAGACATAGTGCTGAGATAATGTGGAACATTGGACACTTGGGGAACTTTCTTCTCAGTCAATATTAGCAATGCATTGTGGGTACTAATAGCTGGGGTATAGGATAAAGTATCCCTGCGCATGCCCGGAGACCTGTCAACTGCTTGGTTGTTCATCATCCCACGAGGATGAAGAGTGGTGCCCTTATCGGGCGGTGGGCAGCTTAATCCCCGCTATTGAACGGCCACGTGGCCGGCTAAAATACGGTAACCGCTCGCGTGCGGAATCGCTCCCCTGCGGGTTAATAAAACTTCGGCGTGCCAGTGTCCGACGTGTACCCAAGCGCAAGGTGCGCGTGCAACAGATAGTCATTTTGGGGGAAATAATGAACAAGCTGCATGGAGCAGTATTGACGAACAAGATTGTTGGGTGATTAAAGCAAAGGGGGGTGTCATACAAAACCGAGGGAAGAGAATGGGTCTCTGTCCGTGCTAGTAATGGGAGGAGAAGCGTGCGTGAAACGGTGGAGCCGTGAATGGGGAGTCGTGTGCCGCGTCAAAAGTTCCTAGCTCCGGTGGATTTAGTGTGGTCTGAACTGTATTGTTATTGGACACTGTATTAATGTGTACAGTCTGCGTTAGCCATAGGGAAAGATTACCACTTTGGATAGTAATACTACGGTTATTGTGAAGATTCATGTATGACATCGATACACGTATATGAATAATATAAAAAGATTATACCCATTTTTGGGGCTAAACATGTTGTGTTAGGAAGTCGTTTACTTCTGTCGTGTATTTGTAGATTAGTCTGTGCGATCAAATCAGATTTTCTCTCTTTGTCTGAGTGGGGTTACCTTTTGCAGCTCACTTTCCAAGTTAAAGATCAAAGTTGTCGAAAGGCTTAGCTTATCCCTAATTCGACCTGACCGTGGATTTGAGCTTGGTGTAATGTTCCATAGCAGTTTAGCGTTTGTGTGTTTTCTTAGAATCCGAGTTTGTGAGCAATTCAAGTCTTTTAGGCTTTGTTCTCCACCCCCCCCCCCCACCGACCAGGAAAAAAAACCTGTTGAATATTTTGTCTCCGTCTTATTAACCAATACATTTAGAAACCAATTTATTCTAACTGGTTGATATGTGTGTTTTGTTCTTGTTTCCGTAAGAGGGGAAAGACACATGTATTGAATGAGATAGCATTTAGCCCCCGACAGCAGCATTATCTGAAACAGCTAAATGCTTTCAACGTATCACTGTTTATTATTTAGCTCATCATATAACCGATGTAAAACAGATGTATAGGCAATGTTTATTCTATTTATTTATGTCACAAGGTCCCATTGGGAGGTTCGTAGTAGTTTATTAAAATAAAAATAGTTTATTAAATTTACTTGTGTCTCTTTAACATCAATTGGGTTTGTCATAATGTTCATTAATCGCATTCATTCAAATTTGGAAGAAAACAATTGATGAAATAACTATATTTTTTGCATAAACTGATTCCGTAAAATAACTTAGACCTGTTCAATGTATAAGCGGAAAATATTATATATGTAGATATATTTAAACAAAACAAATTAATAAGACCCAATGTGTACGTCATCAAACCGTACATTTTACAAACAGTGTACAGTGCATGCTAATCAGCTCGCCTCTTTCGCCCCCCCCCTCCGTCAAAATGCTTACAATGCCTAAACATCGGCTTCTGCAATTTAATTAAACACGTTGAAGTGCCATTAAAAATGAGCCGAGTTTTCCCCCCTTTTCGTTCCTTGTCAACGCGCTGAATAAACCAAAGATCCACCTCCTCACGATGAATTGAGCAAACACAGTAAACACCCCAAATGCGTAGGCACTGATTCAACGCAAATACGGCACGGGCTCCCATCGTGGAGGATTTGGTTTTGTTTGATCAACGACGAGAGCTAAAATGAATAAATTTGAATGAATAAATAATGAAAATAAAAGGGCAGTGAGACAGAAGCATGAAAGTATCTGGGGGAAAAGAAACGCATTGTCTGTTACTGGTGGAACTGAGAAAATGCGGTCTTGCAAACACGTTGAATTAAACTGTCTTTTGTTACACGTATTATTGGGGGGGGGGGGGGGTGGAGGGGAACCTGCCAATCGGTCGTATTCAAAAGATTATAAGGCCAGCCGCTTCGCGACTGGTACCCGCCATAGAGTTTGCCCTCCGTAAAATTAATTGCAAAACTGGCTCTGTTTAAACAACGATTTTTTTTCTTCTGTCCGATACATGTATATTTCGGTAAGCGTGCAAAATGATAGCGGGCCATTGAAATCCAACCTTCTGAAATTGGTTACAGCGGAGAAGTAAGAGTTTATAAGATGAAGATTTGTAAAATTGTTTTTTCTTCTTCTTCTTCTTTTTCTTCTTTTTTTTTTACAGAAAAAGGTTTTTCTAACAAAATAAGTGAACTTGGAAGAGAAAAAATCGATAAGTGATGTTGGCTGGATTTTGGGGCTTGCGGTTGTTAAGAAATTATCTGTCGCATTATTGATACACAGCACACTTGTTAGTTTTCAAAAATCCAATGAATATGTCACCAAAACTCTAAACATTTTCACCCAAAAGGACTGAAAAAAGAGGGCCCGGGCAAAAAAAAAAAAAAAAAAAAAAAAAAAAGTTATCGTTAAAATCCCAGTTATCGTTGGAAACCCAATATAAGTTGGAGAAAGAAAACAACAAATCCTCTCAGATAATTTAAAATTAAGAACGAAAATAAATTATAAGTCGCCGAGTCAAATTTTACCAAGGGAAAAAAAATCTCAGCGTTTCCCCCCGCAACACAGCTATTTATACGATTTCTTATTTCAACCGCGAAACAATCAGCAAACCCTCATTGGCATGACTTTAATTAGGGATATATTGAAGCCGAGGTCAAACAATGGAGAAATTCACCTGGCTCTGTTGTCACTGATAAAGCATCACAAACAAAAGGACCTCTCTGATGAATTTTGTCTTTCTCTTCTTTCCATTCTCCGTCGCCCCCCCCCCCTTCTCCTTTTGCTAATGTCACTTAATAGAGCCGCAAGGATTGATGGGGCCAACAATAGCGGCCGTCAAGCCGCCATGAATATGCGATGCCTGCTATAATTAACCCCGGGAGCTTGCGGGGGCCTTCAGAGCGCATTAGGGGATACCGTTGAGTCGATACCCCGGACAATGGCACGCGACTTGGGTGCATGAGAAGCACCGGAAATGTGCGTCTGTGATGCGGACGTGATGCCGGGGAGTATGGGGGATGGTGATGGATGGTCGGAGACATCGAACACGGAAGGGTTACGATGCAAAAAAAAAAAAAAAAAAAAAAAAAAGTATACAAACAAAACAAAAAAAGTTGAAAGGGGATGAAAAAAATATATATCCAGGAAGGTGGAGAGGAAAGATGTATTGACGACTAAAAAAAGGGGGGAAGGACACGTGGGAAAAGGAGCCTGGAATTGATTGAAACAAGAAGGGAAGAGTTAATAGAATAATTATATCTGAAGTATCTCTGGCTTTCAGTTGTGTTATTGAATCCGAAGGTGGGAGGGGAGGACTTGTAACAAACTGCAAGTTGGACATGCTCCTGAATTAAATACCGACACTCGCATTGGGAATGTCCCGTGGACATTTTCATTTCCTATCTGATTCTCGTTTAACTGTGCATAAAACGCAGAGGTCGTTAGACGCTTCGAGCCAAGCACAAAACTTGACAGCATGAAGGTTTTATCATACCGACTTCTCCAAATAGACCATTCAAAAAAACTATTTTCATTTTTTTTATTTTATTTGGGGTTTTGTTCTATATGTCCACGGGTTTACCGTGTTTTCCAGCGTATAAGACGTATTTTCCTGCGCAAAGTCAGATAAGCATGTGACTTTCAAATGCGCACAAACATCACTGCGGGTTACCTAACGGTGCGTCTTATCTGGACGTGTCGCTTGAGATCACTGTGCGAAGTCTTACAATTATACTGTAAAATTATTCTTTCGTTCATCCAGGGTAATCCCTACGTGTTGTCATTGAAATAAAACCTGCGCGTGGTAGTAGTTTTTTTAAGAAACAAACTTAAGACGAAACTATCCGGTACATTTAGTTCGATCTTTTCAATACGTTATTACTTTACACATGCTTTTAGTATTACCTTTCCAACGATCAAAAAACAAGTGGAAATATTTGTAAAACTCACAGATCGATAAACATAGCAGACAGAAAGCCTGGCGCACTGCTCGAAGAGAAGATGGGTTCAACAACACAGATACATACAAAAAGAGGATACAATCCGGGTACAATTTGAACAATGCGCAAGGAGAAATCAATTTCAGAATGCTGCATAGCGATACACACTCAGAGACTTCCGTCCCAGGAAGAAGGGGAAAAAAAGAAGAAGAAGAAGTTGAGGGAAATAGCTCCAGTGATCTAGATCACGACCCGAAAATTATTTCTTTAAAAAATAGGATGTTTTCTTTTCAGCAGTCAGATTGAGCATTGGGTCCGTCACTTAGCGAAATCAATTCCCCTGAACGCACACACGCTAAAGGTTTTTTTCTGCCTATCCACACGGCAGCACTTTTTTTCCCCTTCTCCCCTCACCCCTCCACTTGTGAATAAATCAGGTGCTCGCACATTGAAAAAGGCGCCAATCGCCAAACGACACTTATTTCTGCTTGACATTATCGCCAACAGCCACATTATATGCCACTAATATCTCCAAATGCCACCTCAAATCCGTGTTGTCATTGCATCAGCAATGGCGAAGGGAGCCGTAGACATCGATAAAACAACGGCACACTGCATCGACCGGGGAGCCGCGTAAATTGCGTCAGCACTCACGAGCTCTTAGCTTGTTGTTTTAACCACTAAAATCGGCATGGATTTTGTTTTGAAAGTCACGGAGGTTTCTTGTGATAACAGCACCGGTTAATTTCACTATTGAGGTTGTTCCTCAGTGCCCGTTGTTCTTTAAAAGACAGGGGGATGTATGTCAGTAGTGGACGCACGATGATTCCCAGCATGAGGCATGTTCCACAATATTTTGACATCCAAATTTAAATGGTGTCTGGTTTAATTGGATGAACCCTGATGAATATTCATATCAGAGTAAATAATCGAGTGTACGGAGGTGATGTGTTGGATTACTTATTTAAACCTTTAGAAGCTCTGTCACCGGTTTTCCCAACTATAAACCCAACATAACGACGGGGAAAAAATGTGACACAGAAAGTCTAACGTTAATTGTCCACGAAGGCTACCGATCGAGGTTAATGACATCCCAGCGGTTTCAATCTGGATAAAGGTAAACCCCGATTGAGGTAAAGTACTAATGCAGCGATGCTTGGGTTCACTACTCGATTCAACAAGTCGTTATCTATATAATAACAGGACACCCACTTTAAAACAATCGACTACACCAACCATCAATATCTACACCACAATGACATCAAGAATGGTTTGCATCTGGCGCTCTATAGGTTTCGTGCAACTGTGTTTCGAGACAAATGATACTGACAATAACGTTATTAATCAATTACTGCAAAATTAACCAATTAAAATTAATTAAAAAACACATTAAAATACAAGCTGCAGGCTACAGGCCCGTCGTGTTTCTCAACGTCGAGTAACAACCATAACGTCTGATTCAGGTGACATACCGTAATGGTAACCCGGCTATAAATCTGAATGAATGACTTTCAAAGAAACTGGCATCCATTTTGCCGATGAGTCGTTAAATTAAATAAAATGTATTTTTTTTTTCGAAAATCGCTTCAAGATGTGTTGAACATTAAATTTAAGGGGCTGTAGAATTGATTGTTAAAGTGTTGGGAAGTTTGCTCAACTGGTGATTTTTTAAAATTTTACTTACGGTTTTCAAAATGGCGGCACCTTTAAAAGGCGTTTAGGTGAGTGAATGTATATTTGATTGTTCTATTACCTGTCGGAGATCGGCGTTTAATGTGATTATGTGGTTTTAGGTGACTGCGTCTTATGTCAGTGAATTGGCATGTCTCTTTTATCGTCTGCCCTTTGGGCGTTTGCTTGTTTTACTGTTTCCTACAAGCGATCTGCTTATCAAAACGGCCCCATATTCTCTGGTTGTTTCATTGCTCACTATTGTTTATTTTTATATATTTTTTTAACTCCTTAATTACAAGCATTTGTTGTTATTTCTCATCGGAGCATGGAAATAAATACGCATGTGAAACTGAATCTGAATAATAGGTAGACTGTCCGTATCATAACAAAAGAGGCAACGACATCATGAAGCAAGTGTACGCTTCGATCACACCGTGCAATCCAATCCAGACCAGACATGGACAGCGACCAAATTAAACCCGCTCCCCTCTATACCCATCTTGCTTTTACCATTATTCATAACCCCGCTCGGTAAACACTGGACAGGACTGTAATAGTGTTGTCGCCGAGCCAACACGCAGTCCTAGAGTGGCTAAACGTATATATACACACTAAATCCTGCATTTGTACACCCCCCCCCCCGCCGCAACTCTCTCTCTCTCTCTCCATTCTCCCCCAACCCCATGATAACCGTGCGTTGTTGTTATTAACAACTCCAGCGGATCGGGAACATATGCTTAGTGACATCCAAAGTAAAGCCAGTCATACCATTGAAGTAATGACATCCCTTAGCTATGCACACCGTACAGGACTATTAGCTCTCCGCCGAGGATTCCGCGTATATTTGCTCCCCGCCCAAAGCGACTTGGACCGTCTGTTTTTCCTAAGTGTGTACGCCGTGCGTCCATTTGGCCGCTTTAGCCCCCCAGGCGATGTGATATTTTCATTTAGCGCCGCGTGAATAATAGCTGCTAATTACGATCTAGCCCTTTTCTTTTATCATATTTTTGTTATCTTGGCAGGGTAAAAGGCAGCGTTTATTAATCAAAAAGAGCATATGTTTAAATATTTTTAAATTGCATTATCTCTATAAAACATACATTCCTCCGGATTTAGAAAAAGGAATGATGGAATGGCGGACAATCGGTAATGTTTGTGTTCTGTATTTTTTTTTTTAAAGATTCTTCAAAAGAAGAAGGGAGGGGGCGGCTGCTGGAATGCATAGACCAATTTGTGGTTTACCGTATTTATTTGCTTACTGAATGCTACGTGGTGACCACTCGCAAGGAATTCCCCATACTCGACACGCTTTGGCCGGTAAGCTGTTTCACCTATAAGCTACAAAAAATGTCCATACTTAGCAACTGAGGGTATCTCTAGTTTGATGAACTTGGGTATCACCAGTGGCGAAAGAGTAAAATTATTGCTCATCTTACGGCGAGGGAGCGAGCGTGTCCCCGTGACACACGGTGGAAACGCCTCCCGCCGTAGCCCACGGGGATACTTGTAAATCATTTGACAACTCTATGAAACATACCCCTTGTTTAGTGGAGCAGGGTTGAGTTACACGGGGAAAAGTTGATGTTCTCAGAAGATTTGATATGTACAGGAAGATGCTCCTGGAGGGGAAATCATAATGCGTTTTCATGTATATTCTCCAATCTCCTTTTTGTTCATTTCTGATCTTTTGTGTATCTGTAACTTTTCATTTAACATGACTCCACGCCAATGTAACCCGGATAAAAATACTCTTATTATTAAGAAGTGACAACAGAAACTCATGCGTTTTCCTTTATGTTTGTACTTAATTAAAATTAGAACGTCATTTTTGTTGAACATTATCATGTTGGTTTATCTGAATTTCGTAAAGTTCTTAAGAACCACTTCTGAGCATGTTAAATGTTATCGTGTGTGATACGATCTTGATGGAATAGCGCCTTATACATTTTTGTAGTTTTATTATATTATGTTAAAACTCCCAACACCAAAAAAAAAAAAAAATCATCAGCCAAAAGCCACAAGATGCATAGTGTTTCAGACTGTCACCACACTGACTTTTGCTAAGCTAAGCGAGTAAATTCAGTAATTAGCATTATTCTCAGTTGGATGGTATTATGAACGCGTGAGGTCTCTTAAATAATGTTATGGACGTTCACTCAAATGCTGTGACTGATCCACCGTAATGACTACTGCACTTAGCACTGAAATGGGCCAGACTAATCGTATGATGACCGAAGGCAACATGGCGTATAGGTACTATGAGGGCCATGAATGTAGCCTAGACCTAAATGTAGTAAATGTAGACTTAACCTTGTATCTACACAGAGCCGGACCTAAATGTAGACTCAACCTTGTATCTACACAGAGCCGGACCTAAATGTAGGCTCAACCTTGTATCTACACAGAGCCGGACCTAAATGTAGACTCAACCTTGTATCTACACAGAGCCGGACCTAAATGTAGACTCAACCTTGTATCTACACAGAGCCGGACCTAAATGTAGACTCAACCTTGTATCTACACAGAGCCGGACCTAAATGTAGACTCAACCTTGTATCTACACAGAGCCGGACTTAAATGTAGACTCAACCTTGTACCTACACAGAGCCGGACCTAAATGTAGACTCAACCTTGTATCTACACAGAGCCGGACCTTAATGTAGACTCAACCTTGTACCTACACAGAGCCGGACCTAAATGTAGACTCACCCTTGTATCTATACGTAGCCATGACCTAAATGTAGACTCAACCTTGTATCTACACAGAGCCGGACCTAAATGTAGACTCAACCTTGTACCTATACGTAGCCCGGACCTAAATGTAGACTCACCCTTGTATCTATACGTAGCCATGACCTAAATGTAGACTCAACCTTGTATCTACACATAACCATGACCTAAATGTAGACTCAACCTTGTATCTACACATAACCATGACCTAAATGTAGACTCAACCTTGTATCTACACAGAGCCGGACCTAAATGTAGACTCAACCTTGTATCTACACAGAGCCGGACCTAAATGTAGACTCAACCTTGTACCTATACGTAGCCCGGACCTAAATGTAGACTCACCCTTGTATCTATACGTAGCCATGACCTAAATGTAGACTTAACCTTGTATCTACACATAACCATAACCTAAATGTAGACTCAACCTTGTATCTACACATAACCATGACCTAAATGTAGACTCAACCTTGTATCTACACATAACCATGACCTAAATGTAGACTCAACCTTGTATCTACACAGAGCCGGACCTAAATGTAGACTCAACCTTGTATCTACACAGAGCCGGACCTAAATGTAGACTCAACCTTGTACCTACACAGACCCGGACCTAAATGTAGACACAACCTTGTATCTTCACGTAGCCCGGACCGAAATTTCGACTCAACGTTTGACCTAAATTTGCCAGGCCCAACATATAACCTAGCCTTAAATGCGGACTTTACCTTTTACCTACATGCAGCCTGGTCCCAACTTTGGACCTTATTTCCCCCAGACCTAAATATAGCCGAAGTCATGTACCTATAAAGTAGCCCAATATTGTGACTAAATATTGGGGTCCAGGCTCCATTTACGGATCGCAAACACGACCGTTCAATCACACATTCAGCACATGAACATTGTCCACAAACACTGAATGTCATCTTGCATGTGCGGCCACGAGTGATGCTGCAATGTATAACAGGGTTCCCGGCTTGCATAAAATGTGTCCTTAATGGGATCATCCAGACTCTTTTCAAAATACTAATAATGTGTAGGCATATTTCCATCTTGGTTTGAGGTAGCTACCGTTGATATATCAGTGATTTGATATATTTAAGTAGAATTTGTTATAATGTTGTAATATTGTTTTGATAAAATATTTTGTTCCACTTTCCATTCAAAGCCAAAAATCCATACATGCAGTGCGAGCACCCATTCCTCGCCCCAGAGTACTCTTTCCAATCACCGATTTTCAAAACCATATCAGACCAAACCGCTGAACTGCTGATCCCCTCCGACCTCCCCCCCTACCCCATCCCAACCCACCAATCACCACATCATTAAATCCAAACCAATACACAACCCTTCCTCTGGTACTTCCTACTTTACTTCCCCGGTCCCCCCAAAAAACAAAATTGTCTTCACTCGTCTGCGGCGCGTATTTTGTTTGTTTCGCTCATCCCAAGCATTCCCATAACGAGACTAACCCTGTCACAACATTAACAGATAAACATGGCTGCAACACCGGCAGTCCAGAATCTAATAACGTGCAGTAAATGGCTTTCTAGCTACAACCATAATCGTTATAGAACCTTATTAGATCCCATTCACCTTACGGGCGCGCTGCGATTGCCATCTTGTATTAAGCGGGAACCGTTTTGAACTCTTCAGATGTCTTCGACGACCGTTTCATGTGCGTATATCGGCAAAGAGACATACGCCGACGGTAATGTCGCTATAAAAATTGGCGCATTCACGAAAGTAATCAAATGAACGGAATAACTAGGTAAATATGATACAAGAGAAGGATTTGTTTTCCTTCAGAAAACCTAACTCGTGGTTTGCATTACGGTGTCTGTGTGTGTAGCAGGTCAAAGTTCAACACAGTACATTGTTCTTCGAATATCGATTTTGTTATAAAATGTTTGTGCATTTCTCAAAAGGTAATATCAAGAGAGTATTACCTCAACCATTTTGAAAGACTTAATTTGTTTTTTTTTTTTTTTTTTTTTTTTTTTTTTTACAAAGGCAGCCATCTTGGGAGTGGATCCAAGTATTTGATACAGTACTTAAATTCATAACACCAAAACGTTCCTGTCTATTTTCCCTTCTAGTGCTGGTATATATATATATATATTATATATATACATTATTTTGTTAATCTTTACTTTTGACAGTTGTCATTTAAAACAAACAACATGAATTAGCCGTCGATACCTCTGTAGGCACAACACCTACTAGAATTCTTGAGCGTCACTCGGCAGACCGTGATAAGCGGTGCATCTCACTGATCAGCGGCCAAGGGGCTTGTGAGGCACAGGCATAGCAGAGATAAGCAACTCTCATTATTTTGTAAATTGCTCCATTTTTTCATTAAAAGGTGATCGTTTGGAGGGATTAATGTCAGATTTAAATACAAGAGACGGTCTACCGTTGACGATGGTCCTCAACTGTTCGGCCCGAAATATTGTATTAATCTTATTTTATATAATATATATATATTTTTTTGCTATCTTGTGGTTGCGAGTTAAACGTAATTGAGCTTTCATTTTTATGAGTATACGTTGTAGTAATATTCAAAAACTTTATCTCTTAAATTAACTCCATTTTAGAAAAGCATGTGACATATTCGATTTAATTGATGGTAAGATTACAAATTGTTCGATACAAAACAACTAATTTCTGGCCACTCTTTGGGTTTTTAAAATCTTGTATGATGGAGTCACTTTAGAAAGGACTGGGAATTAAACAATGCGATACTTTGCGTATAATGATGATCTTCTTGCGCTCTGCGGCCTTGGGCAGTTATTTTAACAAGCTAGCCTTGTGATTAAAAAAAGAAAAGAAGTCACCATAAACCTTAACGACGGCAGTTATACTATCATTAGAAGGACCGCCATGGACAGATTACATCTTGGAGACGAAGTATTGGTAATTATCGAAGAAAAAAAATGATCAGTTTCAATCCGAACACTCACTAATTATAAAGGTCTTACCCAGTAACAATACTCCACAGAAATGTTCAAGTCTGAAATGTTGTCAAAGTAAACCATCATTGGCAACCACCCCCACCCCTGCAACTCACTACTGCTTGTTTCGATTTCTGCAAAATCTCTGCCAATGAATAAATCGCTATATTTCGAAATTCTGTTTTTTTTCTTTCTTTATTTTGTAACTAAAATGTGTCTGCCGAATTTGATGGATCATTCACAGGTTGGATGTATGTTGTGTGTATGTGTGTGTGTGTGTTTATTTTGAAAAGTAAAGGTTAAGACTCAATTTACTCTTCCAAAACGAGATTGATGATTCCAATTAAAGTTCACGACGATGTTGATAAAATAACATCAATTTTCCCCAATCGTGTTACCAAATTTCAATGAACACGTTTAGATGAAAAAATATATTATATTATAGCAGATTTCTACATACAGTTGCAATAACGGAACACATTATTGTCAAGACATGCGTTATAAACAGGACACACACCGTGCTATTTCAGTACTTACTAAGTTCACGCCAGATTTCTTTCTCATTTCGAATTTTGAGGAGCAAACAAAAACCCCTCTTTTGCCAGTTTTTTTGCAGTAGAGGTCGAGTGTTGATGTTTGCGCGGCGGAGATTTGCGAGGCTTGCCAGCCACGTAATGACCATCATATTAAACTCGTTAGTTGTGCTATTAATCATCCCAAAGCATAGGGTTGACGTTGAGAAAGATGATAATAAACGAGAGGACGGGGGGACAAGCAACAGGAAGTTCGTATCCAGACTCACGTTGATGTCTTAAGAATTCCCTGATATTAGTTCTTCTCTTCTGCCTCTCTCTTTAACGCCGACTTTCTCATACCCTCTCTTCTGCTCCCCCCCCCCCCCCCTCTTCGCTTCTTCTTTTTTTTTATAAGCACTTGCACTGACTGAGAGAGACAGTCCAAACAATAGATTATCACATTCCCCGCTCTGGACCAGAAATTGCTACTCAAAACCTCTTCCCGGCGAATCACCATTAATTAAAAAAAATTGCCCGGCCAAGTCTCCTCGGAGGTGAGCGGCGCTGGTTTACAAAAAAGGGAGAGAGGACTTTCCCGCTCCACTTCAATAAAGCTATCAAACTTATCATCCCTGCAAACCCCGGCTACGTGATCGAATTTCTTAGAAGGTTTTTTTTTTATTTGCGTCCATTACCCGGCCGTTTATTTTAATTATATTTTGATAATACTTGAACGAGGACGGTTGCGCGAGTGCGCATGCTCGTGTCTTGTCTTGGAGAGGATGCCGGCCCGGCCCGCGCGCGTGCGCCGCTCAGTGGAGCGCGAGGAGATGTAGCTCGCAGCACGTCGCTGATCGAGGAAGAGGCAGATTTCTCCGCAATTAATTCCAAGACGAGCTTCCTTCCTTTCCCACTCTCTTCAACATTTCCCGATTTGACGAGCCCTCTTCCTGCGATTGCCAGCTCCGATCGCGAGCTTTTCCCCGGCAATCTGCGCAGACACCGAGAGCGGTCGGCCGGGGTTGTAATAAAACCGCCCGCGGTATATGTGTTGGCTATCGGAACATAAATATCCTTGTGGAAGCCAATATTCGTTTCTCGGGGCTTTAGTGGCTAGATAATGAGACATTCAACTCCGGCGCGAGCGAGCGAGGGAAAGGCAATAGACTCGGGAATAAAAGTCAGCGTGGTATAAACTCCATTGAATAATATTGCCTATGAGTGTCAATGGCACAGGCACGCTTGATTTGAGCGCCATTCGCTTCATTCTGTTCGCGCACGAGTACGTTTCGTCATCCACAAATTACACCCTGCCGTGTTATAGTGAACCAAGGGCTCGCATGCGCGCTTGTTCACAAAAGAACCCAAAAAATCTTCAGCAGTCATTTTATTATTTGTAGTTTTTCTTTTCATAAAAAAAAAAAAAAAAAAAAAAAAAAAAAACCTTGACAGACTTGTCTTTATTCTTGACTTTAACATGTTAGTAACCAATGATAGAATACGATACTAATAACATCAATAACGTCGCATTACATCGGGGAAAATTGAAGCCGCAATCAAATTAAACCTGCCGATGATTGGTTCAACCGATCTAGTTCCCGTGACGTTTCCACCACTATTGAAATGATCCAATCAAGTTCGTAGACATAAAACATCCAGGGTGAATGGTTGGAGCCCGGGTCATAGATTCTTTCTCTCTCTCTATCTCACTCTCTCTTTTTCTGTCTCCCTATCTCTGTGACAAATGGAACCACTTGTCCCAAATCTAGGCACAAAGGGTTGCCTAATGGTGTCCATTAGCCAATCAAGACGTGGCCTCGAGTTACCAACATGTGACTGGGTTTTCAAGAACACGAAGAAGGGTTCGACGGCGCGGCAGCGCACAATGAGTGTGTGTTTTTATGGACGGGCTTTATTGGACAACGTACCGTACCCAAAAGAAACAAGCCAATGTGCTTGAGGCTGTTCCAGTTTGACAAAGGTGCGGGGAGATTGTGGGGAGAGGTGCGTGAGGAGGGATGAGGCTTCGGTAGATATGATAGGGCGAAGGGGAATGGGAGATATGGGGAGAGGTTCAAGTGAAGGAGAAAAGGGGGGGGGGGGGGGGAAGAGAGGAAAGAAGAGTTCACGACAAAAGGAAAGCGAGACCCGAGAAGAGAGTTATGTTTAAAGGGGCAGTGCATTTGTGAAATTATGCAAAAACGATGAAAGAATGCACACTTTGACAGTGGGAAGATGTTTGGACGCTCAGCGCCGGAGAGGGGGTCGTTCTCCACCAAAGCTACCGAATCAACTCACGTGGTTCGAATCCCTCTACGGACGCTCTAAGATAAGATATAGATTGGTCACGTTTAGTACAACTGGGATGTCCAAATACCAATATGAAAGCGTGGAAATTCGAAGCTTCAGGCTGCTCAAGTCCGAACAGGTTTGCTTTAGAATCAGCATTTGAGAATGAAGGTGCCTTTTAAGATCAACCTTGATTACATTTTAGGGTGCTCAATTTCATCGAGCTACAACAATACTACAATGAAATATAGAAAATAATAATATGCTAAAACTGGAATGGTTTTGATATCAGACGTACACAGTAATTTTGCAGGTTACCTTTCTGCGAGCTAATAATTCTGTTTTTATATAGCGGCTTCGTGGATTGGTCCTTGATCTCCCAAGGATCGAGGGGAAATGTTTGTATGAAAACATAACATACATTTTTAAAATGCTAGTACAGCAGGAAACAGTCGTATACAGTGTGTCGTGGAAACAGATTTGAATGGTGTACTCCAACTCTAACCCTAACCTAACCCTAACCAAAACACTAACCCTAATCCTAACCAAACCATAACTGTAACGCCGGTAGCGGATCTGGAAGGTGTTGGAGATCAAGGCCCCCCCCCCCTTGGATTTGTTGTAAGTTATTATTTTAAACTCCTGTTTTATGTATCAATAATGTGGATCTGATGCTGTTCAGCCAACTGGCAATTAGTCCACTCCCTCTGTGATTGCTCTGGATCCGCCCGAGAGTCAATTTCAGAGCGTCTTAAAATTGTGCGGATATGATTCCCGTGTCATTCCACTTGTATAAGGGTGCTACCGAAAATGAGGGGAAAAGACCGATACTTATTACAAATCCCATCAGACATCTTTACTAGAGCGACATTCTGGGGTTTTCCAACAGTAGTTCTATGATCCCCTTTTTTAAGATTTTCCCTTATAAAAACATTCTTGGGTTAAGCCCCACAGTGTAATAATTCTTATGTTTTTCACCAAAATAATTTCCCCACAATGTGGCTCTCGTGCGCTCAAACTGTCGTGTGTTAATTTTCCTGTAAAACCATTTCTTCTTTTACATTTTGGGTTTCTCTTATCAAATTATCAAATCTGGACACATTCTGCCGTGCGTTTGTATACAATGACCACAGGTGTCGTGTTTAGAAGGTATTTGGCTTTAGTTGTCATGTTAAGTGATATCGGGTGCGTGCAAAGGTTTTGTATCCAAGGGTTAAAAAGGGACGGACGAACGGTCAGCCAAAATGAGTGGTGATAGGTGACGGACTCTTAGAGGGGGAAAATGGATAATCACGTCAATTCTTTCATCGTCGTGTTATATTTTTCTTATTCTCTTGCCCCTACGTGTGATGCATAATTCATGAGCTCCCGGCCCCGGGGTTGTATTCTTTGGCCTCGTACCTCGTCCGTCTCCAAAGGCGCACGTGTGTGCGGTTTTCTCTCCCCACGTGTCTCCATAACCTCCGAGAAAGAGAAGGGGGGGGGGATGGAGAGAAAATGATGTTTCAACCCTTCTCTAGTTTTTTTTCCCCTCTTCTCTCTTCTCTTTCTTGATTTACCAATTATTCAAGGGAGGCATGAATGCCCGGGCAAGGTTTGCCCGAGCATCGACGCACTGTCTCCGAATCCCCTCAATGACTTTCTATCGGTTTTTCTCGGCCGGGATTCAGTGTCGGCGCAGCGGCCGTTCGGAATTGGCCTGGCACGTGTCCGAATATTGGCCGCCCCGTCGAGAACGGAAGAACACAATTAACACTGGTGCAATGGATTTTTTCCTTGCCCCCCCACCTTCTCTCTGTCTCTCTGTCTCTCTGTCTCTCTCTCTCTCTCTCTCTCTCTCTCTCTCTCTCTCTCTCTCTCTCTCTCTCTCTCTCTCTCTCTCTCTCTCTCTCTCTGTCTCTCTCTCTCTCTTCCCCTCTTCCTCTTCTTCTTTTGGTCAGGGTGGGAGCTCCTCCAAGGTGGGGTTGTTTCAGGGGGACGTTATCCGGACGGAATAGGGCAATGAATCAACACAGACCGTCATTATGGGGATCAACTTTCAACGGGGGTTGGGAGCGGTAGCGGGCGGGCAGCGCTCGCGAGCTGCGTCCGCCGGCCCCAATTTCAAATTCATGTGAAAATTGATAGTTGCACACAGGATGTGGAAATTTTAGACCAATCGACGGTGGCTGATGGCAAATCAGGGAATCGAGGGGGAAAGAGAGTGAGAGATGCAGCCGAAAAAAGCACCTGCAACAGGCAGAAATTCATAACGGGAGATCTGAACACAAAGGAGCATTTCCCCCCCGACTCTTGTTGTTTCGTCGCGATCGGCCAGCGAAAATCAATATTGCATTTACAATCGCAGGCGTAGTGCCACTCGTCCAAGGGCCGGGGCCTGGGCTCGAAACGAAATCCGGGCAATTACCGTGCGGCAAATCCAATCAGGCCCCCATAGCCTTGGTACCATCATCAATGAATGAAGTTGCAGCGCCATTAACTGCAGTTGATCGAATAACTCGCACATCTTCCCCCACTATGCCGGAACCGTGCATGCCTTTGAACTACCTACGATTCCGTCAAACACAATAATAAGAGAAAAGCAGATAAAAACGCCGGCTTCATTGCGACGAAGAGAAGCCATCTAGTGAAGCAAAAGACACACAGGGAACACCACTCATAATGAACAGTCATTCTAATTACTAGTTTAAAAAAGAAAGGAGGTATATGTCAACCAAATTGACGTTATGAAAGATGAAAAAGACATTGTTGGGAATTTTCAGAATGAGCGAGCTTGAAAGAGACCGTAGCTTTTAGTACACATTTCAGAGCCGAAAAAACGTTCCGGTTTAGCGGCACGCTGATCATCTCCAAAGGGCAAACTCGGGAAAGCTATCTCCATGGCTGCCTGGTAGAGTTACTTATGGTCGGTCGCCAGTTTCGCTAAAAGGGGGGATCCTCGTGTGTGGTGTCATCGTCGGCTGGATAAAATCACCTGCTTTTTTTTCTTTCTCTCCCCTCTCTCTCTTGTCCCTTTTCTAATTTATAGGAGACTTGAGATTTTTTTTTTGCCGATCGTCACCTGACCATATAATGCGAGGTGATGGGATGGCATTCAACAGATAAAAAAAAGAGGAGCTCTGGTGATGTTTAGACGAAGGTCAGGGAACTTGTTTGGGAGGTTACTCCTGGGCGGTCGTGTGATAGTAGATTAAAAGCATAAAGCCAAACTATTCCGGAAATAAAAGTACCGCTGTTCTCAAATCAACGTCTTCCCATTTGGCTACGGCTAGAACATTCTTATCGCAGCCATAGCCGCGCAACTCGTTTCTTGAGACATGTACTGGGGCTCGAGATGTTAAGCAGACATATTGTCTGGTAAATTTGCTGAGGGGAAAAAATAGGCGGGGACCAGTTGCAGAAAATTAAATGACATGGCTTCTGTCTGGTAACTCTTCTAATCAAGACACATCTACGCAAAGCAAACTGTTGTGCTTACCAGGGCCAAATTTCATCAAGCTGCTTACTATGTACAACAAATAGCTAAGCACAAAATAAATGTTGCTTACCGGAGTAAGGTTACCAGCCAAACTACCATTCCATGTGTACCGTCTGTAACTGGTTTGTTGCTATATTTTATTGGTTGTAGTAAAATGGTTAAGCAACATTTTCTGCTTTAAGCAGCTCTGTGGAATTGGGCCCAGCTGTGTAATCATGGTAATTCGGCTGGTAACCTATTCCTGCTAAGCAAGCTACTACTGTGCTTACCACCACCTCGTAAAAACACTGCAACTGCTCAGTTATGTTCGTCGGAATCCCTGACAATCACGGTGGATTCCGTTAACGGTGCCAGACTAATACTGGTTCACTCCAAGCCTATAGCTGTGATTACGGTTGAAATCATTTGGGGGGTCGGGGTGGAGGGTTTTGATACACGTCAGGAAATCATCCTTGATGTGCTTCCACACAATCATCCATAATTCTCAATGACAATAATGACAAACAGGTGGATGTGGCAATTAACAAACCCCACATCTTTTCTCCCATGGCACCCACCCACAGATACAAGTCATTAGTGAATATAAACAGAGCTACCCCCATCAAGCACCGCTTTTCACCCAGAGTTGTTAGATCACACGCAGCCAGGGCCCGGGCGGCAATAATCACATTAAACCGCACCGCGGGAATCGCAATTAAATCATAAAGACAATAAAAAAAAATAATACAAGAAAAAAAATCTCACCTGTTCGTTGCATCCGGGGGTTTGTGTCCACGTGCGTGCTGACTGGATAGGGAAACGCAGTTCCACTCCCTGGGTTAGGAAAAAAAATAATAAATGGTTTCATTTAGCACAATTGAAATGCTGTATGATACTCCAAAATATTCTAGATATTTCATCTCATCCTAAATGAACGACCACAGCACATTATTTAAATGTTGATGAACTATCTACTAACTAAAACCTTTCTTTCTTATCTACCTCCTGATTTTTTTTTTGATTTTTTTTATTCCTTTCTCATGGTTGGTCTTTGATTTACTTGTGTGCATATATTTTTGTTGTTAAACACAAAGAAATAAAAAGAATGAAAAAATGAAATTAAGACATACATAGTTCAATAGGTATAGGTTAGACATACGTGATTTTTGGTTCAGATTGTTTTACATAACATTTAATGACAGTTTAAGCCAAAATGGAAGTTGTTTATTTATTTATCTTTTTTTTATTTTAAAGAAACCCTCATTCTCAAAGATGAAGTGTGTCAAACGGAAAAACACACGAATTATCTGAATAACCCATTTTAAAAGTGAGCAACAACCTCGGCCAAAAATCAACGTATATCGACTAAACAATTTGGGGAAACGGGGTAAAGCGAACGCACGCGAGAGAGGGGAGAAAAAACCCTTGATTTTATGTGATTCTGAGGAAATTTGTGATACATCACATTACCATGTCTGGCCTCTCAACGGCACCGTAAACAAAATGTGTGCCCACACACACAGGCTATATGAACCACACTAGCCTAATTTTTGTGCGTGCTAAATAAGACATCTTTATTCAAAACAGTCGTCAGACTGTGCATTTTTGATCGATATTTTTATTTTATTTTTTTTTTTTTGGGGGGGGGGGGGTAGTGAGAAGTTTGTTAGTCCAAATATAAAGTGAAACAATCAACATGTTTCTGATTATCTTAATGACTGAATAAGTATCCTGAAATAATCCATAACAAGATGTTTGGCTTCGCGTTCTTGCAGATCAATTAACGTAATTGGCTTTTACCCCTCGCCTGTTTACAAATCAAGTCATCAATTTCAACAGTTTCCTGAACTTTGTCCAAAATGCTCACAAGAAATTGTGTCAAAGCAGCCACTACCGGAATATACAAATGTATAAACATTTTTTTCTTCATAATTCTCTGAAGGTGTTTCCTCTTTACTTCTCGTCAACATGTTTCACCTTATCCATCAACAATTCCTAAGATGATGTTTTTGAAACTAATTTTCAGGTAATCTAATAATGAAATGTTAGGTTTCAGGTCAGATGCTTTATGATCGGTGTAACCTCGTTTTGGTTTTATTGGAAAATGTGTGAATAGGATTTGAAACTTCGGGGTAGTGGGAATACAACACCGTGTAATATTCTCTCTATAAGTTTAGATAGACGTTAATATTTGCATCGGGGGAATGAATACAAATTTCAATTTGCCTTTCACCGATGTGTGGTAAGCACTGTATACTCAGTGCTTTCGAGTCCTGTGGGAAAAAAAGGCAACTCGAGGGGATTCGAACCCACGACTCCCGCATGACTAGAGCAGATGTCTTAACCGCTAGACCACCGAGCACGCCCGGTGACGAGGGGCCAGTTCCAATCCAGTATCATTAGCGGCAGGTACCGCAACAATTAGATAGATGTCAATATTTGCATCGGGGAATGCATATAAATTTCAATTTGCCTTTCACCGATGTGTGATAAGCTCTGTATTCTAAGTGCTTTCGAGTCCTGTGGAAAAAAAAAGTTGCCGAGTTGCCTGTGGAATTTTTTCCACAAGACTCGGAAGCACTGAGTATACAGTGCTTATCACACATCGGTGAAAGGCAAATTGAAATTTATATCTCTAGAAGTTGTTTTGAGTTATTAAATCACCGGTTCTCTTTAGAACCAACATATAGCACATCAGAGAGAAGTAAGATTTGAAACGCTCCATGGTGGGAATACAATCTAGGAAGCTTTGCGGTGACACCATGTAATTATCTCTAATGAGTTGGTTTGGTTCTGAAACTCTCTTAACTACTTAGATTAAAAATCAGTCTTTTCAATTGAGGCCAGGGAATTTTTTTTTGAAGTTTGTTCCTAGTTTCAATCTAATAGAGTAAATTTCAATCGAAAACTTTGAGAGAGAAAGAAGCAATGGTTTAACAACTCGACGTTTCGATCAGTATACTCTGATCGTCTTCAGGAGAGACGATGAGGTGTAACCGCAAACTTTTACTGGATTGGAAGAGTTTATTCATTCCCGTTTTCAAAACACTTTACAACTAAGCTGTGAAAAGATAACCAAATAATACTGGTCACCGTTTGTTTTTTTTTAGAAAAAAAACCAGAAATCTGTTTGTTTATCTAATAATATTTTGATGGGATTTTGTGCTCGTTCATTTAAAATTTCCATTTAGAAAATCGAGAGAAAAAAAAATAATAATAAAAAACGTGGTATTTTTGAGGAAAATTTCATTACACACTGTATCATCTCAATCTGAAATATTTTTCAAGACAATGGGAGACTTTTTAAGACACTAGGTGGCAGCAGACATACCAGGTAAATCCATTATTCCCGGAAGTGTGCGCTTGCGCAGAACACTGTATACAAAGGAAACTTACCTGGCAAGTCTGCTGCCACCTAGCGTCCAAAAAAGTCTCCGATTGCAAACTACGCCAGAAGTATCAGCAGACATACTGGTTAAAGTCAAATTTTGCCTTAGTTTTGAGCCTGCGCCTTATTTCCGAGAACAATAGATTTATCTAGTAAGTCTGCTGCCACCTAGCGTCCCAAAAGTCTATAATGGATCCTGATATTGAGTTTACAAAAAGTAAGCCTTCATATATAGTTAAACAAGCCAATTTATTGTGTCGGTCATTACTAATAATGTATTGTGTAGGCATACTCCCGTTTCAAATAGTTAGTACTTTTTTTTTCTTTTTCAACGGTTTATACCTATGACATTTCTTGCCGAAATTAATTTTGGTTATCAAATACACTTGTTTGTTGTTATTGTTTTTACTTTTTTATGGGTGTTTTTTTACGCATCAAAGGCATTCCCAACCAATGTTGTTCACACAACTGCACAGAACGTGACACGAATGAAAGCCGCGCGCTACGTGTACGCGATCGTAAAAGCGTCTCTGTAATTGCAAAATAAAACGGCAGTACGGGGCCCACTTTCATAAAGCTTAAAGAATGATCTGCTAAGCAAAAATAAGCAGAATATCAGTCGCAGATCGCACACGCGACATGCCTTTTTGGCTGGTAACCTTATTCTGGTAAGCACAATTCTCTTTGTGCTAAGCTACTTTTTGTGCTGAAGCAGCTCTATGCAATTGGGCCCAGGATATACTGTTATAATGCGAACGACCTACCTTTCTGCATTTGTTCGGGGTAGTAATTTGAGGCATTGCACGTGACGTATTTCTTCTCGGTGATTGGCTGGGCTGTTCCAATGTTTGTAGCTGTGAGTGGGAGTGGGGGACAAAGAGTAATGTTAAATAATGTTCATAAATGAAGACGCATTAGGAACATACGGCACAATGAAAATATGACCACGGTGAACATTAATGGTTCGGTATGGAATTGGTACAGTTTTTTGAAAGACATTTTCAACACTAAACTCTCACCCTAATCCCACCCCATCTCCGTCATTTTTTGTATAGCTTATAGTTTTTCGTTTTCAGTCCGGGGAATCGATAAGGAAATAGTTCGTGACTGTAAAAATGCCTTTAGAAATAGGATGGGATAGTAAAATAAAGGAAAGCGGTAAAACGGTTTCCTTCGGGTCAAAACGTTTTTTCTAAGCTTTCAATTAAATTGAATTAAAATAATATTGATATCTATAACACAAAACCAATAAACGCACGTACATGTACGATAAACAATACAAATGAGATGAACAATTTATGTAAAGGCAAGTTGTTAAGAAAAAACGATAAAAGGAAAACCGAAATCTAATACCCAGGAGTGAGTGACATAGAGGCTAATTCCAACATCACAGCTTGAATGTGGGCAGGCTACAGATAATACAAGACAAACAAACAGACAGAACAGACAGACTAGCGGATAATTACACAGAGTCAAACTTTCACAAGACAATACAAGACAAACAAACAGACAGACAGAACAGAGAATCTAGCAGATAATTACACAGAGTCAAACTTTCACTGCATCAGAGAGTGACTCCCAAAAAGGTCAACTGTTTGGAATGATTAGGATGATCAAGATGATTTTGATAAAGTTGACGATGATCATGATTATACCGCGTTGAATTTCAATATCATTTTATGAAGTCGTTGAGGGGAGGTTCTTTCACTCCACACGCAGGAACGGACAATTACCACGTGGTTTTACTTGCTATCGATCTGCGATAATATCAACTTCACTCAAGCCGTAAGAAAGGGGACTTTTCCTCAGGCGAGAGGCCGAATGCAAATAGATTTCTCCTTTTCATCAAGTGAATTTCGTTTTATTATTGAACAACTCATCCAAAAAGACCACAAACATTTACACGTCGGAGGGAAAACGTGGGGGAAAAAAAAATGCAATACCATGAAGGGGTGCAAAAAGAAGTCCCGAGTAATGAAGAAAATGCCGAGGCAACGGGAGTATTCGGAAGATTGCTCGCGGGATACACGGGTCCATTTTCCTCTTCCGAATCAGAACCAAAATAAGATCCGTGTTTTCCTTGTCAACACGGCATCGCTGGCGTCGTGTTGTGACTTCAACCGTCGTGACTCTGTGTGACGGTGGAGAGATGGGGGGTACCGGGGAAGAGCAAATCGTGGCGGGAGTGGGGGTCGCGTTTCCTCCGGAACCACGATTGAGTCGGTCCGCTGCGAGTGATTGTTTGTACGCGGTACGCGTCTTTTTTTATTGAACCTGCATCCATGGAGAAGCAGATATTAAAAAACGCACAGTTTTCTAACCCCCCCCCCCCCACCACTCTCTGTAGATCTCTCCTCCATACACAAGATAGACTTAATTGCCAACTCACTGTAGACTACACTATACATGCCGTTTAATGAATTATTTTGAGAAGGGGCAAAAATTGTTATAGGAATAGCTTCTTGAGTTTTCATGACTTTTTTTTTTATTATCCTGGACTGTTTATTGATGACTTGACAAGTCATTTATCAACGATCAATCATCTAGTCAGGGGAAATAATTGCAATTGTGCCTTAAGTGCAAAAAGTGTAAACCCCTTCAGCGTCTTATAGACGGTTTCCATTTTCTCTCTCTCTCGTTTTTGGTGCGCAATGGGAACAAAAGTCACCTTTTGTTGTGTGATTTTCCACAACAGTAGCCCTTCACTTTGGACTTCAGTCTTTCATTGGAGTCGAAGCCCAATCACGCGGAATAACTGCTCGTGATATCTTTACAACCAAACATGCCCTCAAAGTGTTCATTGGCAGACGTATTTACTCTTGGTGAAGTGAGTGAAAACAGTCAAGATGCTGACGCCTATAAGAAAAGTATAGACCGACGCAAATTTGCTGAACAACTTCGAGAGATCTTTCATTACCGCCGTCTTTGGACCCCCTCCCACCATCCCCACCCCGCCACCACCCCACCCCACCTCTACCTCAACTCCACCTGAATTTCACAGAGCTGCTTAAGCTAATGATTTTCTGCCAAGCAAAAAATTAATGAACAGTATACCAGCCACAGATGGTACATCTGACATGGTATTTTGGCCTTTGTCTGATGAGTACAAATTGTTTTGTGCTGAGCTACTTTTGTTTGCTGAAGCAGCTCTGTAAAAATTGATGAATAAATATTGCTTAGCGAAAACGGGTTACCAGCCAAAATGTCATTTTACGTTGCCCTGGCTTCGACAGGTCCCCCGTAAATGTTTGCTTAGCAAATACTCGAGTTGAGCAATATTTCTTCTGTACGCTATCTGTGTACTGTATATTTGACTCGGTTGTTGCATGTTTTTTTCCGTTATACTTGTGGAACACTAAGTTGCTTCTGCAGATCTTAGAAATGTTGCCACAGTAGCATAAGCTACAGTTTGTATACAAAGTGTATACCGATATCGTATAGTATGCATACATGCTGCGGACTTTTAAATTACCCGGTGTGTTCACATGTGTGAACTGGGTTATGACTAACAGTGTGAAGACCACCGATCACCCAAGTGTTCCAAACAGCCTAGGATTAATGCCATTGGAAATCCGCGGGTAACGACCAGTGTGAACAGACCCCCTCTAGGTAACAGTGAAGAGAACATGATTGTTTTTGCTATTACCTTGTGAGCTTGGTGGTGCACGTGGGGATGGCTGCAGGGCTTTATCCACGTCATCTGACGTAAGGTTGGGCAGTGGAGCTGTCAGACAAACAAACAAACAAACAAAAAAAGTTTTTGTTTACAAACTTGTACAGAGCTCGCAATACAAACTATAGTGTCAGTGTAGGGAACAGTGCAAATTAATTACCCATTCTTCTAATCAGGCACCATAAAATATTATGCGTAAAAGGATGGACTTGCATCTTCGGCTAGACGAAGGAAAACCAACGACTCCCGCCCTTACCCCCTCCCAATTGCCCGGCCTCTTCCACACGAATGCTTACTTATTGTTTGTGTCAGTCAATGACTTTCTATTGTCCTTTTTTTAGTGGGTAGTCAGGCAATAATGTATTGTTCTCTGTGGCGATAATTGTTTTGTTTGTCAGTTGCGCAGAAACTACATTTTAGGTGGTTCTAGTGTGGCTGAATGATTTTTACAGTGGACTTGAAGAAGGCGCCCTCAGTTGGCGGTAACATCAAAAGGAAAGGGATGTTGAATTCACTGAGTCCACAAAATTTATGAGACGTTAAAAATAGTATCCAAAAACATGGAGCGGTAGCTGGGGTGTTTTTTTGTTCGTGTCCAAAGGTATTCCAAACAAAAAAGGATGAACAATGAGTCTGTCTTTGTTTTGTTCACTTGACGTGGTTTGTTTGTTTGTTTGTTTGTTTGTTTGTTTGTTTGTTTGTTGACGTAGCTATCTACTTTTTCGAACTTTAATCATCACATAACGCTTCTCATTGTCTTTCCTCAAACAAATTATAAGAACGATGAAATAATACGAATCAATCAGTTGAAATAATACCGATAGGTGGCGCTCTCACGTTTTGGGCGCTTTACTTCCGCATTTGACAAAGCTGATATGAAAATTAAACAGATTATTTCATTTATTTTTGTCTTGTGAAAATAAATAAATAAATAAGAAAAATAAGAAAAACGAGCTGTCGAGGATGATAGCAAACCATGGTTTGACCGAATTAACCAGTTTGCACCCATCTCAGGGGAAGTCGAAATCACACATGGACGGTTAAAAAATAGAAGAAAAAAATAATTCCAATTAATTAATATATACATATATATAAATATATATTCATTGGGGCGAGCAAAGACAACTTGGCAGATGATATAAAATCCTTGCGGCTGCAAAAAAGGAAGACGGGAAAATGGCACTTCTTCCTTTTTTTTTTTTTTTTTATTTTTTTTTTTAAATCTTCGGACTTTGATCATAGCGCGGGGAGGCTCTTTAGGTTGACCGCGTTCCTACCGGCCAGGGTCCAACTTAGCTCGTCTTGGGTGCCGTTTAGGTCCCGCCGCCTAATTGCCAATGTACACACGTAATAATCACATATTAGAAGATCTAAAAGCCTTTCGGAATCACTTCCAACATTGTGAACCGCTGACTATAATTGGAATTGTCGTGTTGTGATATCAACTCGTATGGTATTATTAAGTGCCTGCCGGTAGCTTGAGCGAACTGCTGGTTTAAAGGGTCCAGCCGTGCACCAGTTGGGATCCCACCTCTTATCAGCATCGTTTTTGATGAAATTATCAGCTAAAAGCTTTGTTTGATTGACGAACATTCAAAATGGAACCAGACACAGTGGGTAATCATTTCGCCTGGGGTGTTGGTGATTTTTAATGAATCTTTAAATTTAACAATCATGTATAATTACATTCATCTTTTGGGGTTTATTATTCATTAAAGGTTTTTTTTTAACTCATTTAGTTACTTTTTTTGCGACTCTCGTTTATGAGCTGAAGGTTTTCATTTATTTGGGTCTCGGGTTCATTACTATGGCTTGGCCTAATTTTCTTTAATAACAAATTACAGCTGAACATTGACAAGTTTTGCTAAGCAGAGACCAGATTCATCGTTAAAATTACAAAGAAATTATTAATTTGACAAGCAATTTTCTTGCTGATGAGGTTTTTTTAAAAATCAATTTCAGAGTTAACCACAAAGTGTAACTTTAAGCATAAATTTGGTGATAGAGCTCACTCCCTACCGAATTAAAAATGTTTCATTCCAAGAAGTAAAAAAAAATAATTATAAATATTTTAAGGATAGAAATATGCATGTTACTGTAATGTTGCTATTGGTGTTGTTGTTGTTGTTGTTGTTGTTGTTGTTGTTGTTGTTGTGGTCTTCAGTCGTCATCGTTGTAGTAGTAATATTAAGTTTGTATTGTTGTTGCTGGTTGTTGCTGCCACTGTTGTTTATGTCGCTGTTCATGTCCCCAATGCCATTGCTGTCGTCGTCGTCGTTGTCACCGTAAAGCGACGTCGTCGACATTGTTAATGCTAACGCTGACGACGCTATTTCTGTTCTTGTATTCGTGCGTTCATAAATTACAAGATCGGCGTGCATTTCCTTTAAAAATGTTTTCACTGTTTTCTATAATTATGTGCACAACGCGGCGGTGTATGTACAGACACTGAAATTGCACTTTGTTCTGTTTACTCATAACTTAATTACGTAAAACCACATGCTGTAGGGTTAATGTATACATGATGCAATTTGTTTCCGATAAACGTTTAATTGCTAAAGGTTGGTGTGATTTATTGCTTTTTTGTAAATAGCATGCCATCGAGTGGTTTGAACAAATCAAACTGGGATATTCCCATCTCGTAGCAATTAGTCTAGTGGTTCGTTCTCTTTCTCTGGTGGAGAAAATATGCGCACCGTAAATAAAGAAATCATAATCATTCGTTCCGAACGGAGCTGTGTATTGAGAGAGCTTGAACATGCGGGGGGGGGGGGGGGGGACACCAGCGTTCTTTGGTCACGTTAGTTGCTGGACGCCATTTACGTGCAAATTTATCAGAACCCAATGTGCAGTCTAGTCTGGCACCCTGGGTTCGCAGATACTGTTTTTGTTTTGGTTGTTTTTTGGCGGGGGGGGGGGGGGGGGGGGCTGCAAATGGCTTTAATCACAAGTTGTTGCACTTACTCATTCAATATCCAGCTCGGGTTTCAAATCTGTGTCAAGATGAACTATGCAAGTTATGGTGTATAAATTGGTTTATGAAAGAGGGTTGCACTCGTTCCTAAACTATAGTGGCTTTCGATAAATACACACCATCAAACCAACCCGTGAAAATTTCATCAAAGTTGGCGATCACACTGTAAAAACCAAGGTGTTAAACCGATTCTCTTGGTATCTATATACGACAACACTGACATGGTGTTAGTTATCCACCGTTGCTTTATCGTTGGTAAAATGAACACCATTTTGGCGTTGTCACACATAGATAACATCAATTTAACACCCCAGTTTTTGCAGTGCACGTTTTGATGAAATCACACACAGTAACATGGTCTATACCGTGTCTTACATCTGTTATTTGTACGTTTGCGTGTTCTTAATTCAAATGCTCAAATCGACATGAGAAACCATTTTTTCCCCGTCGCCAACGTAGCATTCCACACACGAATATTTCCCCGGACAATAACTGCTACTGATATATAGTTAAGAAGATAAACTTTCCTACTAAAAATTGTCCACAGTTTTTTTTTCTTCCTATTTCTGTCTTTGTTTTATTATAGTTTTGTGGAGTTTTATGTTCTATATATAAATATATATATATACTTTCATATTTGTATAGTTATCACCTTTAAGATTCTCTCAACCTTAAAGTCGAGCAGGTCTAGCATTTCGAGGTCACCTGGGCAGTTTCTTGACTTCCCCGCTAAGAGGAAAATAAATTCAACATTTTGATTTGGACTAATATTTGATATTTGCACTAATATTTCACACCAACTGTGCCCCCGGGGGGTGACATTTCAAAGTCACAGCAAACTGGGGAAGAGGGGGTTGGGTTAGATTGTTTCTAAAGTAGCTGCCCCGCCTTTTGCATTAGAGATCGCATGTTCAGAGCAGCCAACTGACGTATACAAATAGACAGGTCCCCGGCAAAATACAAAAAGAAACATACATCCTCAATCATCTTCGAATCAATTTAAAATGAGTCATGTTTTTCTAGCAACAACAATTCTGATAGAGGAAATCTATTTTTCCCCCATCCTTTTGCGGTCCCGTTTAACTAACACACTTAAGGAATATTTGGGTCAAGCCAAATATTAAATCACGTATAATTGACAATGCTTTTACTGGCTTAATTCGCTCTCTTGGCTGGCACTGCGCGGGGCCTGACATTAGTGTTTTGATTTGTCACAGATATGGGTTGAATTAGGCTAAATTTGACATGAATTCATTTGGAGGTACACAATGTTATTTCGCCTGATAGAAAACGGCAAGGGCAGGCATCAAGTTCGATTCGGAACAAGTCAGTGACAACTTCGGACATGTCCTCACTTGATATCCACACACATTAGAAATAAAATGTTCGGCGAAGGAGCAAGGACCCGTGGCCGAGTTTCAAGGCTGTACGGTAAACAACACTCAACGGCAGTGGCGCACAGACGGGGAAAATGTTCGGGGCTCCCACTGCTCCTCGGTGCAAAAAACTGCCGATTATTGTTTTGATTTATCCGAATTTTTTATAGAGAGAAACACTGAAACAAGAAGCGAAAACTATAATAGGCCTGGAGAGGGGCAAGAGGTGTTTGGAACTATATAGGGACAAACTGCAAAAGATTTGTCCCTGGCCTCAATCGAAAAGGGTGAATTTCAATCTAATTAGAGTGATTTCCAATCTCACTATTTAAGAGAATATTACCCCCATCCTCCCTTGGTCCCACCCCTTGCTGGAGGCAGCCTTTATTTCCTAGCCCCCTTGGGGATGTCTTCTGGGTCCGCCGTGGCCAGCAATGAATTCAAACAGATAATTATATACACAGAGCGTATACAAACGTCGACGCACTTTGTAAGTTAAGGTAAATTGATTTATCAACACCCTTTTTTCTTTAATTATAGAGCGCGTTTATCCATAGAGTTATTTTTATTCATTGTATACATCTTTTGAGAACTTGCATCAAAACATACACGGCATGCTCTGATACTGTGTTTTTATAGAGCTCAGTGATTAATAGTGTTCATTCGTGCCATTGTGTTTTTTTTTTCCTGTTGGAATATCTGAATGACAAACCTGGAACGTTGAGGGCGTGTTTCTGACTTTCTGGAACCAGTTTTATAGGGGTGCACTGCACTAAATAGAGAGAAATCCATGCGTCGAGCCTCATTAATAAAATGTAAAACCCACAACTCTTTCTGTAAATCAAAGATTTATGGATTGTTGAAAAATTAATGGTCCGACATTGTGCCCCTGGGGTTGTTGACTTTCAACCTGGAGCATTATGGGTAGACTGGCCCTCTAAAAATGGCCCTATTTTGCTAAACATTTTTTTCCAAGATGAAGTCTGCCCAGTTTACTCGTTTTTATTTTGGATCAGCCTACCAAAAATTCTCAACGGCTAACCTACTAAAAATTTGAAAAGAAAAATGAAGTTCAGTTGTCAGAATAAAATAAATAAATAATATTTTAATAATATATTTTATTTATTTTCTAGAGGCCGAGAGACTTTTAAGTTTTTTTTTGAGTATTTTTGAATATTTAGCATTTAGCATTGGTTGCTATGCGAGCCTATTTAGTATGGTGTACCCATAGCGCTTTTAAGCTCTGACATTTTATGCATTATTGAGGTTTGCGGTAAGCTTTGCACTTGTCTGAATCTTTCTCCGTTGGAACGTTTGAAAGAAATTGTCTACCCAGTTGAAACCTCGGACTTCAAACGTTTTTTTTTTCCGCATCTTTTTTTTTTATTTCAAAATGGCATCCACTTGTGTGTGACGACTTCACGGTCTTGTGCACACGCAACGGCCCGACCCACTATCAAGTCAGTACAAGAAAGATCAGTGGTATAAACTTATGCCACAAGAAAGGACCAGACTATAACCTTTATATAACTCTGTCCTTTTGTTTCACTGTTTTGAATTGGAGACTAACAAAATGGTCTCTCGAGTTCTCAGTCTACAATAACAATTTTCAACACTGATTTGTCAGCAAAACAGAAAGGAACTCGACTACTTTCCCCTCCAGCTTCGTTTCTTGCTACGTCAATTTAAATGGGAGACTAAACAAAAAGACACGTCTTGATGAACGCCCTACAGTGACGAGGCACCAGCAGCAGAGCTGTGTGTTGAGAGAATTGCGACACGGAGGCACCAGGTTTTTTTGTTCATAACCCAAAAGTACAGCCTAGTCTGGCACCCTGTGTGCGCATATGCGTTTTGTTTTATTTTATTTTATTTTATTTCATTCATTTATTTAATATTATGTATTATTTTATTTTGTTTATTTATTTTTTTTTCTTTCCGAAAATGGATTCTGACCGCAAGTTGTGATTACTCTCTAAATACACAGCTCTGACCGTCGGTCCGCAAACGCTCCCCCAACGTTCTGAATCGGCCATGCAGTCATCAGCTTTCCCTCAACCATCCCAGTGACCTTGCTCTCGATACTAGAAGATCCGCGGTTTCCACACAGCCCCCAAACTGCACCGACTGACAATTTACACGTGGAGGAAGGGCCTTGTTAGCCGAGGAAATCACACAACATCAGAGCTGAGTTTTGTCTGAAATCTAGACAGCCAACAAAAGGCTGGCACTTGAGAAGTGGAGAGAGCCAAACTTGTTTAAGTCTCGAAAGGTTAAAAGCCAAGCACACAGATAATTATACGTGCGTACAAACAGCACTGGCGTTCTTGTGAAAGAATCGCAAGATTCGAACTACACAAATCTTCTGCAGAATCCCCTGACTCGTGGCAATGAATTTCATTATTTCTCAATATAAAAAAAAGAAAACAAAAGTGCCAGTCTATTTTGGGGTTAAGGGGACTTTTTAAATACAATTATCCCATCTCTGTCGTGTACCCTGTCTTCAACAGCCATAATGACGACTGGTTTACACTATACCGAAGAGGGGTCAGACTATTTTTGTACTCCTTCCTCGGTTTGGTTACATTGACTTGAATGGGAGGGAACCAACGTGGCTGGGTCATGACTAAACATGGCAAACCCGTATTATTGCTTAACATATAATTTCCAAAAGGAGCATAAACAAAGTCAACAATTTGGACATGTGGGTAAAAGTGTTAAAGTATAACTTTGTTCGGGTAGGGGAAATATTTATGAATAGATGAGTATTTGGCGCTTGGGTTGGTCTGTGCAAAATATTTAGAGCAAGCCTATAACGCCATCGAGATTGCCACCTTTCCGTAATCTATGACGGTTGTCTTTGAATCACTGAACGATCAATACAGTTATCGAAGAATGAAACACGAGACTTCGTCCCGCAAGAGAGATGGTTGTCATTTATTTGGACACGATCTTGATGTTCACTTCTCTTCAATTAAAATCAGTTAGGAAAGGATTAAAAAAAAAAAGTACGGTTATTTAGACCGGCGCTATCTCTCTTTATGTGTGTGTGTCTGCGTCTGTGTGCTATCAAGCAAGGGTTGTTTTTTTCCTACCCCGTGAACGGGTACAAACTTCTGTCATCTTCAGTTACACAGCCAATGTTTTCGCGCAAGCAGCGAGCTTTGTTTTTAACACACACCGCTCAATCAAGCATCGGCCAACAATCAATCAAAAAACAACCTGTTTTTCGCGACCCGTCAAATCACCCCCCCCCCCCCAACCATCCAACTCAATACCGCTATACAATATCTCTCGCTATAGACGCACCGAATTGCCCCCCGAATCCATCCACCGATGTGTTTTTGGAATATTGAAGGGGCTTCTGAAGCTTATCTGATGCACAAGGTAGCGCAGCGCAGTTTCCGTTCGAGTCTAATTGACAAATTGCACGATTTCCTTTTGGCCAATCAACGAGTTAAGACCAATATTTAGCGCAACCTGAGAGCGAATGTGGAAAGAGAAGGGGGAGGGAGGGGGGTTACAATAAGATTGAGGTCCCCCTCTCTCTGTAACCTTCATTTACATTCACCGTCTGCACGTGAGTTGATCCTTTTTTGTACGATGGGTTTTGAAACCTCCTTGCATCCTTACAACATCTGGAGTTGATTCACCCAGAAAAAAAGGTAAAAAAAATAAATAATAATATCAAATCCTCCGTGTTTATTAAATGGGCGGTGTGTGGGTGGGAGAAACTCGGTCATTCAGCATACCTCCCCGGCTCTGGACTGAGGGTGGGAGCCCTGTTTTTTGGTTTGGTGGCTCTCTATGATATGTTTGATTAAACAAAGCAGGGTAGAGGTAACTATACTTGGGGGGTATGTAGAAGGGAACAAATGGAAGGTGACAGAGAGTTAAATTGTGATAGATTTGATCGTCTTCAGAACATGTCGGAGTGGATGCCTCGGCATTCCGGTAAATTCCTACGCAGTCATGGTCAAAATTGGAAAATAAAACTAATCGAGTTTAGATCTCTCTGCAGACTGTCAAGAATCAGTGTAGACAGCTGCAGACCCCCTATTTGTTTACGAGCCTCGATTTCGACTGTTACGTAATAAGTTTAATTAAAAGGGTTTGTGTTCCAATTCGTCGCTCCTTTCTAATGAAGATTTTTTTACGACAAAGCCGTAATCCGCACGCTGTAAACGAGATCTTTAGATTCTAAAATCTAAACATTTTATTTGATCAAAAAAAGAAAAAGAAGAAGCAGAAGAAAAAAAAAAAAAAAAAAGACTTAACGTTATTTTATATTTCGGTAGTCCGATCACGTTTCTTAAAATTGAACAAAATTAAGAACGCATAAATAAAGCTTGAACGCATAAATAAAGGGTTGCGGTCAAGTTTAGTTTAAAATGGTTTCTCTTCAATTTCAAGATTTGTTATTTTTATAAAGATTTAAATGAAATTAAGCCAGTTTGGGAAATTTGAAAGACTGGTTTCGGTACTACAGTACATTTTTTAAATGTCAGTATGTTTATGTTGTTATATATTTTTTTCTTTTTCGTATATATTATATACAATTCTCACTGAGGATGACCGCCAGTGACATGCAACCCCAATATTTAGTCTCGGTTTCACCTTGAAAAAAAGGGTATGTAGTTATCTCATCGCCATGGGTCAGAAACGAAGGGGAAAAAATGGACTACCCCAAAATCAAAATGTCAATTTATTTGTGTTGGTACGTTAAATAGGCCATCTGTGAGAAACCGGGTCACCAAGTTCACGGGCTCTTATTGGTGGCAGAGGGCGCTATTTCACTCTACCGTCTTCCCGTTAATGTCGCCCACATAACAATTTCAGTGAGGTTGTGGGGACGGGTGTGGGGTTATTACCATAATGTTTCGGAAAATTGTTTTAAAAAATATTCCTTTGTTGTATCATTTCGCTAGAAAACACAGACAAGCCTGATGGAACAATTCGTTTATGAAAAACGTCGGTAGTGAATGCCGTTAGCTGCCCATGTTCCCTGCGGCGCAGCCATTCACCACTGACAAGCTATATCCAATCACATAAATGCAACCCAAATCGAAGCTGGACGTCAACAAGTCTGGCCCCTTTATGTATTTCAGTTATACCGTAACCATGGTTGCTGTTGCATACAGAGAACATGACGAAGAGGGCAACATCATGGAAAAGATGAACTTGTATGGATTAGGTTAAATTGCTCACCCAAGTATCATTACACTATTAATAAGGTGTTTGTTTGATAGTGTGTTTTGGGTTGTTTGTTTTTGTTTCATTTTCACAGCAAATAAATACGAACTAACACTATATAAAAAAATAAAGGGAAATACTCGGATACTAATCCCAAGAAACCAGACCTACCCATCCCAGGGTCAGCCTTACCCCAATATTATATTATGAATCGGGTTGAGTGGGGTGATTCTGACTCCGATTTGGCTTATTATTTGCCTCATTTTGGGCAACAGGTCTTGCTCCCTTGGACTCAGTTCTTGGGTCAATTCTGATCCGTGATCCATTAAAAAAATAGTTTCAAAAACGCCTTACCGAGTGAGAGATTAAATTATTTCTATCTATTTATTATTATTTTTTTTTTATTATAAATAATCTGACCTTGTCTGAGGAAGTTGAGGTGAGAGAGCAAGACGTCAGCATTGTAGGAGCTGGTCAGCCTTGTGAAGTCTTCCCTGGTCATCTTACACAACTGTTTACCGTCAATGTCGAACCGGGTAACCATGACGTCCTGCAGGGAGTATTCGCTGACCGTCCACTGCACCCACTGCTGGACATGGTCCGTAGACCATGTGTTTGGGTCTGTATGGCAGAGAGAGTAAGAGAGAGAGAGAGAGAGAGAGAGAGAGAGAGAGAGAGAGAGAGAGAGAGAGAGAGAGAGAGAGAGATGAAAAGAGGAATAAGTTTTCATTTTCTAGGTTCTTGGTTCAAATCCAGTGATTCAATTTAGGTTTTATGTGGCCTGTGTACCGCATTATGAGATCTGTAAAACAGAACCCCAAAAAGCACGTTCAGTTTCGTGGTTCTTGGTTTCTGTAGGAGTGATACAGATGGAAGATCTCGTGGCTTTTATGCAACGACCGGAGGTCTGTTGCTAATATAAACAATTTTGGCTTCAGTGCAATACAAATAAAGGCTGCTCAAGCCACTCCCTCGGAACACTTTGTCTCTTTGTCTTAATGTGGCAACACAGTAAACAAGTGAAAAATAAAACAATGTATGTTACATTTTTGTCTGCACATCTTTGCTTTCTCACTTAACTCTCGCTGTTACCCTGAATGGGTCACTCACTTCTCCACATTAAAAATGCAACCAGCAGTTAAAGTTTGCAACATATCTGGGTCCATCACCACTCTCGTTATCATACATTGTTAGTACGCCACCAGGCACTTCAGTTAAAAAAAAAAACACCAGGTTCAATACCTCTCGTCTTAAAAAATACGAAACCATGTGCTTATTTTTTCACCCCAAAACTGTACGACTAAAACACACCACCCACTAAAATACTTAATTGAAGCTCAGACTTTTGGGCGTTTCGTTTTCCTCAAGAAATACCTTCATGATGTTCTTGAGAAATTTCGCTGTAGAAATGAAGGACCGAAGTTTTGGTTGGACAGTTCGTGGCCCTCGTTCTCATCAAGAAGTGACGTTCATGTACTTTTATATGTCTCGCCGCTTACAGTCGTAGATTTTGTCTTGAAGAGATGCTGTGGGTCCTTGCTTCACGCACACAAAAAACCCATACCCAAACGGGTATTT